>JAOANK020109647.1:0-18257 GCA_026257165.2 Telfairia occidentalis
GTTTCCAATTGTTAGTTTAATTGCAAGAAATTGAATTAGGCTAATCAATTGAGGGTAGTTGAGCTCGAGAGAGGAAACCCGAACTTATGAAACTCTAGACTTAGGCAAAAAGGTAAAGGAAATGCATTCGAATAATTAATTGACTGTTTAATTGTTTAATTGGGTCGATAAAAAAACGCCAACACCCTAAACTGACATTCCTTCGATTTTCACCCATTAGCTTGCATTCTTTATTGTTTTATTAATTCTACCACTGCATGACCTTGAGATCCCTAGATAAAATCGAAAGAATTAGTTGATAACTAAGAAATTAAAGAACACGATTCCCTGAGGACGATAGTCAGCTTCTTGGGCCTTTATTACTACGATTACACTTGCGGTGACGCTTTGTTGCGCTTGATTAAGCCTATATCTATACCCAATCCCTTAATAATGGCATGAAAGAGCAGGACTTGCTCAGCTGAGACACTAAAATCAGTGGTGGTTGGTAGAATCATGTGCTTGAGAAAGTAGAGCCACAAATTTGCTACTGGCTTTAGATGAGCTCCAAGGAGGGTTTTCTTTCTCTCTTTAGAAATACACCATTGTGCACCATCGAGGCCTATAGATCTTAATGCATTACTCAGTAGTGTGTCATCCATTTCCTTCACAAACTCATTGTAGACTGCTCTGGGCAAGTTGGGAAGGTTATAAACTGCATTGACAACCTCTAGGGACTAGTCAATCACCTTTCCTCTTACCACCAGCTGATAACCTTCCCCTGCATCAATATTGGCATAAAACTCCCTTACCAGGTTAGGATACATAAGCCTTGGCTTTGCACAGAAGGAGATCCAATTGTAATGGCATGTCAAACCCCATCTCCATGACGAGCTCCCTTTTCAAAAATTCTTCATATCTCTCCTAAGCCCCAGCAGCTACAAATTTCTTAATTTGCTCCACTTCTGCTTGCTCTTGGACTACAAGTTTCTTGCCCTTACTCTTATTGCTTTTTGTTCTAGCCTCTGATGCTACAACAATTTGTTATGGTTCTTCCTCTATTACAGGTTCTGCATGCTTAAAGTGCACAGTTTCTTCCTCAACTGGGGCCTTTCCCTTCGAAGATCTTATATGTCTAGGTTCTAGAGGAGGACTAAAAGGAGGGGAACTTGACTTAACAACCTTACTCTTTTTGCTTTTAAAGACATTCTTGAGTTTTGGGGCCATGATTGTGCTTAAGCTAGGCAAAGGGATTTGAAAATATGGGTACTCACACAGTTCTTAGAAGTGATGTAAGGGTTTGATGAAACATACCTGAGGTGAGGCATCCTATTTATAGAATGGGGATAGGGGCAAACCTATTATTTTGTTCCATGAATCTCGTGTAATCCGCTACATACAATTAAAACATAATTGGAACATTAAACTTTCTGTTTTGAAAAGGGAATCAGAAAATTACTCCCTAATTGCCAGGAAAAGAGATTTCCCAAAATGTTGAAGCAGTTTTTTCGCATTCAGAAGGTTTTGACTGCCATTTTTCAAAATGGTACAAGTTCCAACAGTTAAAGAGTTGATTACCCAAATCAGGCTACAATGCTGCAGCGAATCTCATAGATTGCAGAATCTGTTTCTGAAATATGATTTTTTCAGGTTTATCTGAATTGAAATCTACCCTCCCTACACACTAAATCAATGCATTAAAAGTTCACCAAAAGTAATTGCCTCTCCATATTTAATCACATGATCTTCCCCTTCATTTTACTTGAATTTTCAGCTGCAATCTATTTTATTTTCTAAGCAAGGGAAATATTGTTTTCTTTTTTTTTTTCTGCTTAACACAAACTTTAAGAAATTAAACTAACTACTGAGGCTAAGCTAAAACCTAAACTAACTCATCAGAATAAAAAATTTAAAAGAAAAGCAACAAACAAAACAAAGGAAGGAATTAACTAACTTAATTGCCTTCTTGTGTCACTTGCATCACGGTTGATCAATCAATTTCTGGGAGGTGATGGTCCTGCTAAAATCCTCCCCATAGTAATGCTTTAATCTTTGGCCATTCATCTTGAATACTCTCTCATTTGTTTCATCCATTACTGAGACAGTTCCATGAAGAAACACTTCCAAAATAGTAAGTGGTCCAGACCATTTTGATTTTAGCTTCCTAGGGAACAAATCCAGCCTTGCGTTGAATAGGAGAACCTTCTATCCTTTATCAAAGACTTTTCGATGAATTTTTTTGTCATGCCAATATTTAGTTTTTTCTTTGTATAACTTGGCATTTTCATAATAGAATTGGCTCAATTCATCCAGTTCATTCAGTTGTACCTTTCTCAACTCTCCTCATGAATCCGTAGTAAAATTTAATTCCTTTAGTGCCCAATATGCCTTGTGTTTCAATTCTAATGGCACATGACATGCCTTTCCATAGACAATTCGATCGGGAGACATCTCTAAAGGAGTTTTGTAGGCAGTTCTGTAGGCCCATAAAGAGTCTTCCAATTTTACTCTTTCCTATTGTGATTGACCACTTTCTCCAAAAAAATTTTAATCTCTCTGTTTGAAATTTCAGCTTCACCATTGGATTGGGGATGATAGGGAGTGGCTACCTTGTGCTTGACATTATACTTGAGTAGTAGTTTAGACAACTACTTGTTCTTCAAGCGACTACCTTCATCACTAATAAGGACTCTAGGGGTGTCAAACCTTGTAAAGATGTTTTTATGCAGAAATCTCAAAACTATTTTGGTATCATTGTGGGAGCATGTTATAGCTTCAACCCATTTGGATACATAGTCACATGCTACCAAAATATACTGGTTCCCAAAAGAAGGAGGGAATGGCCCCATGAAATCTATTGCCCAAACATCAAAGATTTCCACTTCTAGCATCATTTGTACAGGCATTTCATCCTTTTTTCCAATATTTTCTATTCGTTGGAATTTGTCACAAGTTCTACTCATGTAATGGGCAGCCTTGAAAACAGTAAGCCAATAATATCCACATTAAAATACCTTGGTTGCTGTTTTCTGTCCTCCAAAATGGCGTCCATATGAGGACTTGTGGCAGTGTTCCAAAATAGAGGGTACCTCTTGTTCAGCCACACATGTTCTAAAGATTCCATGTGCACAATGTTTATACAGGTAGGGTTCATCCCAGTAGAAGAATTTTTCATCATGTTTAAACTTCTTCATTGCTAAGGGAGTCAAATCTGGTGGCGGAATTCCACTTGCCAAATAATTAGCCAAGTCTACAAACCATGGTGCTGTGCTTAAGGGAGTTAGTTGAATGGCAAATAGTTGCTCATAGGGGAAGTTCTCCTAGATCTCTAGCCTATCTTGGGGTTTTTCTATTCGAGACAAATGGTCAGCTATAGCATTCTCAGTACCCTTCTTGTCTTGTATTTCCACATCAAATCCCTGTACCAAAAGTATCGATTTGATTAACTTGGGCTTGGCATCCTTCTTAGTAAGTAGGTACTTGAGGGCAGCATGGTCAATGTGCACCACCACCTTAGTACCTATCAAATATGCCCTGAACTTTTCAACTGCGAAGACCACAGCTAACAATTCTTTTTATGGTTGTGTAATTGAGCTAGGCTTCATTAAGGGTGCGGCTAGCATAGTAAATGGGGTGGATGCTCTTCTCTTTCTTTTGGCCAAGAATTTCTCCTATAGCAAAGTCACTGGCATCACACATTAGCTCAAAAGGTAGCTCCCAGTTAGGGATTGCCATGATGGGTGCTGATATAAGTGCCCTTTGAAGAGTTCTGAATGCTTTTTCACAGTCCTTTCCAAAATGAAATGGTCTATTCACTTCTAACAAGCTGCACAGCGACTTGGATATCTTTGAAAAGTATTTTATGAACCTTCTGTAGGAGCCAACATGACCCAAGAAACTTCTAATTCCTTTCACTGAGCTATGGGGTTCCCTTTTTTCAATCACCTCCACTTGGCTCTGTCTACTTCAAGCCCTTTCTTGGAAACCTTGTGGCCAAGCACAATACTCTGAGTCACCATGAAGTGACATTTCTCCTAGTTGAGTACCAAATTGGTTTCCTCACACCTTGCCAGTACCTTTCCCAAATTATTCAAACATGTTGCCAAGTCTTCCCCAAATATTGAAAAATCATCCATGAAGACTTCCATCACAAATTCTAGCAGATCTAAGAATATTGCCATCATGCACCTTTGAAAAGTAGTTGGGGCATTACACAGTCCAAATGGCATCCTTCTAAAGGCAAAGGTGCAATAAGGACATGTGAAAGTGGTCTTTTCTTGGTCAGCTAGTGTTATGGTTATTTGGTTGTATCCAGAATATCCATCAAGAAAACAATAGAAGTCTTGACCAGCTAATCAATCCAACATCTGATCAATAAAGGGTAATGGAAAATGATCCTTCTTGGTAGCTTTGTTCAGTCTCCTATAGTCCATACAAACTCTCAAGCTTTTGACAGTCCTGGTGGGGATTAATTCATTTGCCTCATTGACAACCACAGTGATTCATCCTTCCTTAGGCACACATTGAATTGGGCTGATCCAATTACTATCAGCTATGGGCTAGATAATTCCTGCATCAAGCCATTTTATAATCTCTTTTTTTACTACCTCCTTCATGGTTGGATTGAGTCTCCTTTGTTGCTCAATTGACTTAAAGTTCCCATCCTCCAAGTTTATTTTATGCATGCAATAGGATAGACTTATACCTTTAATATCTACTATGGTTCAGTCAATGACTCCCTTATGTTGTTTCAACAATTTCAGCAAAGCTTCTTCATGCTCCCTGACAAATCCTGCAACAATAATTATGGGAAGAGTATTTCCCTCCACCAAATATGCATATTTGAGGTGATCACGTAAGGGCTTGATTTCCAGTTCAAGAGCCTCTATTAATGAAAGTTTGATATGTTTAGATTGCCTTTCTGATAGCTCTAGTGATTCAAACCTTCTGGTGCTTTTTATTTCATGAAAGTGTCTTCTACTACAACATTAATGTTCCCTGTATCTTTCTCAATTAACTCAATCTCCCCAAAATTCTACTTATGCTACCTACTGTACTCTTTCTCAAACATTTTCTAAACTAAATTATCAATGATCTAAATTTGAGAAAATTTCTCTATTTCTCATGGACACCTCATAGCATCAAAGACACTAAATGTCACTTGTTGATCATGAACCCTCATGGTCAGTTCTCCTTTCTGCACATCTATAAGAGTTCTTTTTGTTGCCAAAAATGGGTGCCCAAGGATAATAGACACCTCTCTATCTACCTCATAGCCTAGGATGATGAAGTCGGCAGGAAAATAAATTTATCCACTTGCACCAATATGTCCTCTATCTTTCCCTTTGGATGAGTAATAGATCTATCAGCTAATTGCAAGGACACTGTGGTTAGCCTTGTTTCACCTATTCCTAACTTCTTATAGATGGATAAGGGCATCAAGTTGATCCTGGCTCCAAGATCACAGAGAGCTCTTCCTAACTTCTTTCCTCCAATTGAAACAGGAATAGTAAAGGTTCCAAGATCCTTTACCTTTGAAGGAATTTTAGTCTATAAGATTGCACTGCATTCCTCTGTTAGGGAAACCATCTCATACTCTCCCAGCCTCCTTTTCTTTGTAAGAATGCCCTTCAAAAATTTAACATAAGAGGACATTTGCTCTAAGGCTTCCACTAGTGGGATATTGATATGCAGCTCTTTAGCACATCTAGGAACTTTCTGAATTGATGTTCTTGCTCTTGCTTCTTTAGCCTTTGAGGATATGAAGGAGGTGATGGTTTAAAGATAAGATTGTCTCTATTCTCTTGTTAACCACTTCCTCACCTGAACTTCACCATTAGTCCTTACCTTTTCTTCATTCTTTTGTTCAATCTCAACATTTTTCTATGTACTGCTTTCCTTCTGCTCTTTCTGTACCACAACTTTCTTTTCATTTAGCCTCTTTCCACGTATCAGTTATATGGCTTGTACTTGCTATTTTCCTTCCCTCTTTGGGTTTTTTGTATCAGATGGTAGCTTTCCAAATGATCTATTCTTCAATTCGGTAGCTAATTGACCCATTTGCAGCTCTAAATTCTTTATGGAAGCTTGCTGTCTTTGCATGAAAGCATAGTTTCTTGCCATGTATTCTTTCATTAGACTTTCTAGAGAAGTTCTAGGAATTATCTGATTCTGTAATGACCACCTTTGCTGATTTTGTTCAGGGTATGGCTGGAAACCAAGAGGGTGGCTTGGGTTGGCTTGATTTTCTAGAGCAAACCCAAGGTTGAAACTTGGTTTCTGTTGTGCTTACCCTCCTTGATTACTAGTTCCTTGACCTCCCCAACTAAAGTTTGGATGTTGCGTCCAACCAGGATTATAGGTTTGAGCAAACAAATTGTTTCTTTATCATTCTGATTCTCAATATAGTATACTGAAGCAAGGTTGGTAGGACAATGCTCCATTAGGTGATTTTCTCCATAATAGCTACAAAACACTACATTGAGTTGAATCATTGTGGCTGTGTTCTATGTTGCATTTCCCACAGTGAGGTTTTTCAGTATATTAGACATGGAAGAGATTTGAGTTGTCAAAGCAGAGAGGGCAACTAGCTCCAATTTTCCTTTTGTTCTATCTACCATTTCAACTTCTCCTCTAAGGTCTGACCAATGACTATGATTAGTTGATATTGTGTCCAAAATCTCCACTCCTTCATTGTAAGACTTAATGAATAAGGCTCCATTAGCAGAAGCATCCACCACCAATTTGGAAGCTTTCATCAGTCCATGGTTAAATGCTTCCATTTGAATATCTCCCAATCTTTACTAAAGGATTCATCATTCCCTTGGTTAAACGTAATTATATCACCCCTCAATTTGACATTCTTAGTAAGAGGAAAGTACTTCAGCAAAAATTCCATTGTCATTTCTATCCAAGTTGTTATAGATTCTGGCAATAGAGTTCCCAACCATGCTAGAGCATCACTAGTAAGTGAATAAGGGAAAGGAGTCAACCTTATAGCTTCTTCTAACGCTCCTGGGATGACAAATGAGTCATAGACTTCTAAGAAGGATTTTAGATGTTGGTGAGGGTCTTCTACAGATAATTAATGAAATTGCCCCTAGGATTGAAGCATCTAGAACATTACAGGCTTGAGCTCAAAATGTGGTGCTTGGATTCCAGGCCTTACTATCACTAGATTCATCTCATTATATCTTGGGGTTGCATAATCCCATATGGCTATTTCCCTATCATAAGCAATTTGCACTATAATTCCAGGGTTAATAACCTGATTAGCTACCAAATTTGGTTGCTGCTTTGCAGGTTGTTGTACAACAGCTGGCCTAAGTTGAGTGCCAACAATTTCCTCTAGTAATTCTTTATCCAGTTTGTTTCTTCTTTCTTTTCGAATTCTTCTCAATGTTCTCTCTATCTCAGGATCAAGTCCCAATTGAAACTCTAAACCAGAAAATTCGTTCATGCACAATTATAGCTTCTGCAAATACACACAACTTGGTCAGCTTCTTTAAATTCACAATTCTACTAAACTCACTTTTTAAAATTAATTTTGTTGCAATTATCCATAGCAACGACGCCAAAAACTTGTTGATTGTTTTAACAAAGTGTAAGTGTATACTCTAAAGGTGTAGTAAACAAGGTAGATAGGGATAAATTAACAAAATTAATCCTCAAAAGCTACTGGTTAGGAGAATAATGGTAACTAAATTTCAATTGGTTAAAAGACCAAAAAAAAAAAGCTTAAAGAAATTAAGGGGTAAATTTTAGAACGTGGTTTAATGGGAATTTTTGTGCAAGTTTAATAGAAATAAGCTCAGGTTAGGGAATTCATTTATTGACTGCTACAACATTTCTGTAGTGATCTAATAGCACAGAACAACTCTTATGCTTCTTTCGAAGTCACACTTCTAGTTCATTTCCATGCTCAAAGTTAATCCTTAAGCTTTAGTGTTCTTTTTAGTGCATTAGGGAGAGACTGTTCCTAGCTCACTCACAAATCCATATATAGATTCAGCTAATGAGAGTGTTAAAGGGATTGATTACTACTTCCATTTCCAAGTTCATACTAAAAAGCAAACTGTAGAGATGGCAAGCCAATACAATCTGATTAATCAAAGAAAATTCAATAACACTCTTTAAAAAGACAGCTAAGAGCTGCTGTACAACCTCATAATAGTTAAATAAAATAAAATCCTTAACCCTTGCCTTAAAGTAATTAGTTCGTATTCAAGTTAAAAAGTAAATAGCTTACAAAAATTAATCCAAACATGCTTAAAGAAAGTATGAGATCCGAGTACTTAAGAATTACAAGAAAAATAAAGTTTAACTCTAGATAACAAAATAAAAAGAGAAGAGAATAAGACAAAAGATGTGGAGGAAAAGGATGAGAAAGCCTTCTTTCCAAAAGTGCCTTTCCCAAAGAAAATCCTCTTCTCTCTCTTTCCTTTTTCAATAATTTCTTCTTGGACAGCTCTCCCAATCCCCTGTCTCCTTCTCCAAAAATAGAGGAATGAATGTTGCTGTCGAAAATGGAGGTTTTTTTTTTCTTTTTATCTCTTTCTTTCACCATCTTATCCACTAGGGCATCAAATAAGGGCTAAATTGTCCAATTAATCCCCATGAAGCTCCCGCACTAGTTCTTTCTGTTGAATCACGTGCCAAATAACAACTCAATTAATGAGGCTCCATGTCACTGCCCCTTGCTTCTAGCTCAACAACGTAACAGGAATTTCTTCTGGCAACTTCAATATCGCAGCAAAATTGTCATTTTAACACATATCAGTCATGATTTTCTTTGAAGTTCATTCACTTAACCATTAACACAATAATCAGGAATTCATTAATTCAAAGGTAAATACAAGTGATAAACCACATAATTTAAGGTCAAATGGTATGAAAAGGCTATTCATTACTCATAATGCACTTAAAATATCCTGAACTTAACTCTTATTCTAAGAGTTAACACTAATTCCTAACTCATTAACTCTATCGTACAATCCCTCAATCAGATTCTTATCCTATTCCCTTCTCTCTCTATCTTTGGATCCCTTAGATTTCAGTTTACACACCTTGTGCGCACATTACTCTCTCAACGGTAATGCACACAACAAAGCTTTTGTTCCATTCAAGTGATAGCCTTTTCCAAGGCTCATCACTTATCAGGAATTTCATTCATATTTTTGGTAGCAATCCTTCCTACTTTATAGAAACAGTAGTATTCAAGCAACACTCATCCCTCGTAATTCCCTTTTTATGATTTTTTTTAATATTCGTCCCTTCTCCTGAGTTACTGTTTGACATAGTGGAAATTATGGGTGTCATAACCACCTCTAGTTACTAGGCCTACTTAAGAAGAAATGTCTAGAGGGAGAGGTGTGTACTATCAAGAAAAGAGGAATGAACATTTATAATATTAAAATGTTTAACAAGAAAAAGACCAAAGGGACTCAACATCCCCAAACTTAAAATGTGCATAGTCCCCAATGTGCTAAATAGTAAAGAGGGAGGGTAAATCCCCAAACTTAGTCTAAGGCAACCTAGACAAGTTTGATCGGGAAAACAAAATAATCCTCTAGTTGCTGGAGTAAACTTTCCTCAAGGATCAACTAAACTAAGGATAGTTCTTAAGACTAGGCAAAATAAGTGCACTTCGTTTTGTAGAAGGAATCTAAGTGAATAAGTTTTCAACTCTAAGAAACAGGAACTAAACTCTCGTACTAACAAAATGGTGTTTTTCAAAGAAAGGGTTACTAATGATGTTGTTGCTGGAACAATTCATTGGCTCATTAAAGGTTATTCTATTCTAAAAAAAGTTATAGTCAAATTGCTGGAGCAAAACAAACGTTTCCCTAAAACCGACAAAAAATTCATTAATATAAAGAATAGAGGGTACACAAAAATATCGATTAAAAAGGAGGGGGTCCATCATAAGAAAGTCAACAACAAAGAAAGTAAAAGCAAAAAGCATAAAAATAAACAGACAAAACAATCATTATAACATCATACCTAGAAAGATCAGTCTTCAAACACGGAATCGTGCGCCTCCGCAGCCTCGTCATGCATTATCAGAGGTGGTGGGATCTAAGGGTTCATCAAATCATGAGGGAAGGGTGGAAAGGCAACATATGGTTTGACAAAGTTGGCATGCAAAGTTTCCTTTATAGCAGCATCATAACGGCGGTAGTAGTTCTAAAAAGTCTGGAGTTGCCTTTTCTAGAATTCCATTCTGCTTATCAGAAGATCCTATTGCTCCAGCAGCCTGTATACAACACATAGCAGTCCTCCGCCTTGCCTTATTGAATAATCATCATGTTGTAATCGTACGAGGTTGGCGGTATCAATCACACTCTTATCGAACAAGGGAATGTCCTATGGATAGATTGGGAGGCTAGCCCGCTTACAAGGCATTGTAATAGTGTTGGGAAAGAGTAATTTACTTACAGTCTTCTTGGCACATAGATTTATTTCTGAAGCAATAATTTTGCTAACATCAATGCTCAGATTGAGTATTATGGCAAAGACTAGGAGGATACGATCCTTCTTAATGGTGAAGTCATGAGTGACTGAAAGCTAGCATGTCTTCAAGAAAGAAAGCCAAACATCAGCCTTTTCTTCAGGAAGATAGATTGAAACGTGTGTGCGTTAGTGGATGAAACTCACCGTTGTGTTCCTTCTATGCCTACTTCACGGACGTTGGCCTAAAAAGAACCCAACACCCTAGAATTTCGCTTTGCATGAGTTTTCACTAAAAGCGTGGACTTTTTATCATTAGTTTAGTTTAATAATTAATCTCACATAAGTGTTGGACCCTTAGATGAAATTGGAAGAATTGGTTAAAAACTACGAGAATTAGCAACCCTGTTCCCAAAGGATGATACTCGGTCTTAGAGCCACTTTATATTACAATTTGACTTGTGCACTTGCAGTAACCCAATGAGTTGCAATTAAGTTTTTGACAGCGTTGCTGGAGACTGACAATTTATTTTCTTATTTTTTAGAGACTTGATACAATCTTACTCTAGGGTGTATTTTATCTGTTTTTATTTTTGTTCCATCATTCTTTTTACTTTTTGTTGTTTTGGTGCATGCGAAGAAAACGTGAGGCTAACTTTGTTCCTTTCGATCCTGAAATTGATAAAACCTTCAAAAGGAATCGAAGGGAGAACAGTGGTGAGCCAAAAATTATGGCATTGTAGCAGGGACCACAATGGGCGATTTGATACTACTTTCAGCCCACCATCCTTACAGCTCAGCTAGGGATCACTCAAGCACCAATTGTTGTATGCAACTTTGAGCTTAAACTTGGATTAATCTAGATGGCTCATGAGAGATAATTTGGAGGCCTAGCCACTGAGGACCCACATTAGCGCATATGATCGTTTCTTAAAATTTGCAGCACGGTAAATAAATGGTATATCTGCTTATGCTATTTGTTTGAGATTATTTTCTTTTTCTGTGTACGACTGAGCTAAAAATTGATTGGAAACACTCCCAACAGATAGTATCACCCCTTGGGATGAGCTAGGCCAAGTGTTCCTGAACAAATTCTTTCCACCTTCTAAGACAGCGATTGAGGACGAAGATCGGTACCTTCAGACAACATGAGACAGAGTAGTTGTTCGAGACCTGAGAGCATTATAAAGACCTCCTATACAAGTGTCCTCAACACAGTTACCCTGATTGGCTTCAAATCTAATTATTTATAATGTTTCAACTAGTGCTACTAAATCCATTTTGGATGCAGCTATAGGTAACTCGATGTTTTCAAAGACTACAGAGGGAGGCCCACAAACTACTTGAGCCTATAGCCACCATGAGCTACCATTGGCTTTCTGAGAGGGTCGTTGCTATAGTTCTAAGCTTCCATGAAATTGATGAGGTAAGTGCTTTTAAGGCACAAGTGGCTACATTGTCTAATTCCCATAAGAATTTGACTATGCCAGGAAAGTCTGAATCCATTGCAGCAATGGCGGCATGTCAGATGTACCTGACTTGGGAGAACCCAGATTTGGAGCACGTTAAGTATATGAATAGGAATCAAGGATACCGAGGATGCCTGATACACAAAAAGTTCTCGAACCAACAATATCATGAACCCACTTATTATCATCCAAGTTTTGGGAATCATGAAAATTTTTCATATGCTAATTCTAAGAATGTTTTACAGGGTCCCTACAAGATTCACATCTTCTTCCTACCAGCAGCCTGAGAAGACCTCGATGGAGGAGTTGATGGTACCAATCCTAACTGAGAGCAAAATAGGACGACCAACTTGGAGAGTTCAATAGATAGTCAAGGAAAGGCTATCAAGAACATCGAGGTCCAATTGAGTAAGATGGCCACCACATTGAACTCCTAGCAGAGAGATAAGTTCCAAAGTAACACAGAGGTAAACCCCAAGGAACACTACAAGGTTGTTACCCTGAGAAGTGGCAAATAGTTAAGGGATGCTAGGAAGGATGAACTTGAGAAAGAAAATTGATGAGCTAGAACAGAAGATTGAGGATGGGCCTGTTGAGAGGAGCAAAGTTGACGAAAAGGAAGAATGTGCACCTACATCGCCTATTTCAGGTAAGTTTTTTTATCCCATTCCTATAATGCCTAATAAAATTCCTTATCCACAAAGGTTTAAAAAAAAAGCTTGACGAGCAGTTTGCTAACTTTTTAGAGCTTTTCAAAAAACTTCATATTAATATTCCTTTCGCAGATGCTTTGGGTCAAATGACCAATTACGTGAAGTTTATGAAAGATTTACTTTCTGAGAAGAAGACATTCAAGCAATTTGGCATGCTGAACCTTACCGAGGAGTGTAGTACGATCTTATAAAAAAAGGTGTCAGAAGAACTTAAGGATCCAAGGAATTTCATTATTCCCTGTAATATTGGTAGTCTTTATGTTAATCATGCACTGTGTAATTTAGGTATCTTAATTAACTTGACGCCTTTGTTTGTCTATAGAAAAATGGACATTAGAGAGATGCAGCCCACTGCCGTTAAACTTCAACTTGTAGACCGTTCATTGACGCATCCCAAAGGTATATTGAAGACATTTTGGTGAAGGTTAATGACTTTATTTTTCCTACAGATTTTGTCATGCTAGATATGGAAGAGGACTTCGAGGTCTTGCTATAGGTAGGTCCTTAATTGATGTTCAACACGGTTAATTGACCTTAAGAATAAATGATGAGGAGTTGAGTTTTAATATTTATAAGTTAATGAGGTATCCAGACGAGGTAAGTACTTGTAATCTCATAGACTTAGTAGATGATGATACTGTTGAATTTGGAGGATGGGAGCATACTAATGGAGTTGTGGTTGAGAATTGTTTGCTGGATAAACTTGATTTTGATGTTGATACTAAACTGTCTAATATAGAGGATGAGTTTGAGTCTATTGATTTAGAACATGAGCCTATTTGTACTATTGAGCATGACCATGCATTTTCACCTTTGTTGACATTTTCTGAAAAATGATGTTGTCGAAAAACCGGTGCGTTATTTCAAACTCTTGCTTAAACATTTCAGAGATGCTTACTTAGGAGAGTCATCTACATTCCCTATCATTAATTCTTTGAGAGAAGCATGAACTACAAAAGCATCGAAATTGGTAGTTAACTTAGAGTTACAAGTGATGAAAGACGGAGCTTCCTTAAGATGCTACGAAAGAAGTTTAGTAAGAAGGTCCCTAATGTATGAAGCCTGAGAATAAATGAAACTAGTGGTTGTGCATTCAATCTGAAGGCCTAAGAAGTAGTGAATGGGGCCAAGGTCTTGTAACACAAATTAGTGATTAGATGATGAACTAAGAGATCAAGTTGCTAAGATGAGGAACTCGTTATCAAAATATCATTTAGGTAGATCAGGATGATGATGATAAAACAATGGTGATTTCAAAGATAATTCAGCGAGGAATCAACTTTGGATTGATAGAGGTGCCAACTGATAAAGGTGGAATGCAGGTGGTCATACCAGGCATGTGGAGCCTACTTAAGGCCATAGAGAGCTTTCTTCAATTTTCCGATGTAATGTGGATGATGTAGATCCTCAAAGCCTTGAAGTTGAAGAAAGTCTCTTCTTGAAGAGAACCGTTGAGAAATGCATTACTAGTGTCAAGTTGACGCACGAGCTAATTCCAAGTAGCTGCCAATGTGAGAACCAAACGGATGGCGATAGGTTTGATGATAGGTCTGTAGGTCTCATGAAAGCCAATTATAGAAGTTTGAGAGAAACCACGTGGAACCAAATGAGCCTTATAACGTTTGATATTCATATGCAGTCCACTTGATTTTAGATATCCACTTGTTGCCAACTAAGTGATAATTAGAAGAGGGTGGATTGAGATCCCAAGTTTAATTGCATTTGAGAGCATTGAACTCCTCTGCCATGGCAGATTGTCAAACAAGAAAACAGGAAAAATCATTAAAATGTGTAGATTCTATGATGTCCCAATGAATAGTGCGACTAGTGTGGTCCAAGCAACCAAAAAACTGTTTTGGTTTGGTGATACCAACCTTATACCGAGTTACCATAGAGTGAGAATTTGTGGTGGTTGAGGCTGGTGGAGAAGAATGAATATCACTAGTAGCCAAATTAAATTCATTCATTACAAAAATCGCTGAAGAAGTAGTACCAATGAATAGAAGAGTAAAATAAGGCTTATGTCTGTTGTAGTATGTATAGATTGCAAACTTCATAAGTTGGGAAATTTCTTTATGAAGAGCCATTGTATGTGATGCTTTCTAAAATAAGCACCTGTATCATCGTGAAAATTACTGTCTATAAGTTCATTAATTGAAGAATCATCTTCCAATCAATTGTAGCAAGTTGGCAACCAATACATAATCATATGAATGTAAGTTATTCTAGAAGATGCTAACTCCATGAACTATTGAGAGAAAGGAAAGTCTATTTCATTAAAGCAAACATGTCTAGAAATATACACTTTTCTAGTCGGTGATAAACGACCATACCACTTGTGATTGTTGTTGTAGCCAATGAATACACATTCAACCATGTGGAGGTAAAACTAGTGTTGTCGATAGGGCCAGAGGAAAGGATAGCAAGCTGATCCAAAGGTTCTCAAACTCAGAAAGTCAAGAGCAGTTTTGTGTAACCGGTATAGTGTACTTTTCCATCAATCACACTAGTAGGCATCGTATTGATTAGAAAATTTGATGTATGGAAGGCCTCCCACCAATACTTTAATGGAATCGTAGTCTGAGCAAGAAGAGATAGCCTTGTTTCAATTACAAGTCGATGTTTCTTCTCAACCCTACAATTCTGAGCAAATGTGTAAGGACAAGTGAGCTAAACTTTAATTCCAACTTTTGAGACAAACTGTAAAATAGGTCTGAATTCTTCCTATCATCACACCTAACCACATTAGTTTTATTATCATTATAGTTCTGAACTTGATTCTTAAACTATTTAAATATGCTCATAGTATCTCTTTTTTTGTTTCAATGGAAATATCCAAGTGTAATGTCTAAAATCATTAACAAAACTTATATAGTATTGGAAGCCATATGTAGACTTTATTGAAGCTGGACCCCACAAGTCAGTGTGAATTAGTTCAAGAGGTAGAGAAGCACTAGGAGAAGAGTTTGAAAAGGGAGCTTATGAGGTTTACAATACTGATATGTCTCACAAAAATGTACTTTTTCATCGTTCTTCCTTTGATATTACAAGAAACTAAGACTTAATTAAGTACTATAGAGGATGGATGACGAAGTCTACCATACCACACATCCCTAGGCAATAGAAAACACAATGGCTACAAGGAGAAGTGACTATCTTAGCTTCCGAATAGTCATACGTGATATAAAAGCAACAAAAGTAAATTCTTCTTAAGGGCTTCTTGTTGAACATGAGAAGATGTTGCACTCAAAGATGGGATCTAAGTAAGCCATCCTTAAGACTCCCTTCAAGAAGTACCATCGCTATTTCCTTGTCTTTATTGCACAAAATGAATCACAAAATTCAACAACCACTAAGTTATACATAGTTAGCCTTGATATAGTAATCAGATTTTTCTTAATAAGAAGAACATGCAATAATCCTTTTAAAATAAGATCTTTAACATACGAACTAATCAGAGAGCTTCCAATATAAGAAATAGGTAACTGAGTACCATTACCTATAGTGAACATTTTCGTACCTAAATAGTTCGATTTCAATGAAAGATCAGCAAGATCTAAGGTCAAGTAGTTGCTCGCGTCACTGTTGTAGTAATCAAAGTTGTTCCACTACCATTTTTGTTCTGACTATTCTGATTAGTTGGTGGCTATGAGTCGTTGTTGTTGTTGAAGCCTCATTCAAATCGATAATAAAAAAAGAATTAATAGTCTGGAGATTATCGTTGTAGCATTGAAAAGAAATCTGCGAAATCAAATTGTGACCACTGGAAATTGCACTATCTTAGGGAATATACAGTCAAATAAAATGACCATGCATAAATTGTTTCATTAGATTTGGAAAACAATATTTCTTAGAAATCTGGTAGTCAATTTTGGTATTTGTTTTCATTTTCAATGATTTCTCACTTTTCTATCTTATTGCATAAACACTCGAAGAGAATTGCTGAAAAGATATTATAGGTTTGCCATTCTTTTCTCCTATAAATAGAATGCATCTCCAACAGGTATGCCCAAGCTTCTTTATTTTCATAAGTAAGTTTCCTGTTGTATTCTCATTTCTTTTGCATTTTATGCCTTTCTCTTGTGCCCCATCTCTCTACCTCCAATGGCGCCAAAATTAAAAAAAAAAAGATTACGGTTGTTGAAGAAACCCTTATTCTAGTCAGTCGCCCTCCTTCTAGGCACACTGGATAAAAATAAAAATAAATAATAAAAAATAAAAGAAGAGGAAAGGCCCCTCTATTCCCAGAGGTGATGCATTATGAGACTGAAAAAACAATCTAGAAGAAACAAGAAGAACCCCTACACACCCTTACCATCTCTCCAAATAAATCAAAAAGAAAGAAAAGAAAAGAAAAGGTAAAGAGCCTATGGGGCCGCTCCAAGAGGAACATGCCCTTATTGAAAGGTTTTCAATGAATCAAGCAAGAGCAAAATTTGAGGAGATCAAGAAAAGAGGTTTTCTAATGAAAATGGGCTTTGAAATGCTCCTTCAAGACCTGCTTGTCACCATATCTATTGTGATTGTGCAGCACCATTGGAACACATTCAATATGAAAGCTGAGGAGTCTATCCTTTTTTGGTAAGGGAGTTTTATGCTTACATTGATGAAAGTGAAAGTTTTTAATTGGTAGTCCCTAGAAAGATCATAGACTCATGTCCTGAAGCCGTTAATGCTTTTTACAACCTCCCTAGAGCTTTCTTCAATGAGCTAGCCAAGGAACTTGCTGAGCAATAACTCAATATTGCTCTAAGAACTATGAGAATTAAGGGTGCTGAGTGGACCATGTCCAAGGAAGGCAAGAGGACCCTAGTAGTTGCTTCCCTAAAGCTATAAGCCAATCTGTGGCTTTACTTCATCAACCATAATGTCCTTCCCACCACACATGACTTCCATGCTGCTTTAGGAAACGAATTGGGAAACTCTTATTCCCCAACATCATTACTACCTTGTGTCTTCACGTTAGTATGTCTTTACAAGAAATTGAGGAGCCTTGGGAGGAAAAGAGGTGCATTGACCATGCAGATGTCGTCAGGCTAATAAGAGAAGATGGGTGAAGAAGATGTACTAATGTAGTTACTAGAATCAACACCTCTGATGGATCAACAGGCAACTATGTTGCAGTGTTTGAGTTACTCTGAATCTCATCAACACACTTATTGGGATTATGCTCATCAACGCAATGTGGCCACACGGAGGGCTATGCAAGTCAAGTTTCAGCACCCCTACCCTTCTTTCACTTGGACCCCTGCTGAAGCACATAATGACGAAGATGTTAACTAAGGGAGAGCCTCGTTGATCTCTTCCTTTTGCTTCTGCTAGTCAATTTGCTTTCCTTTTTTGATGAACTGTTGTGTCTGGCCCGCTAGTTAAGGCCTTTTCTATTTGTTTTCATGACTGTTGTAGTTTTTCTGTTAGGTTATTTTCTTACTAACTGTATCACTGGGGGGAATATAAATGGTTTCTTGTGCTCTTAATTTTTGTTGTCATGCATTGACCCACTAGCTCTTGTATTAATCCCATCTGTCCTTAATTGCTTAAATGAAATAGACTATTTGTTTTTGTTGAGTTATGAGTTTTTCTTTTAATTGCACTTAATTTTCAGTTTTTAGTGTATTAAGTTTGTTTGTTTAAAGTTTAAGTTTCT
>JAOANK020109751.1:0-18256 GCA_026257165.2 Telfairia occidentalis
TAGAGAAATCTTTACATTTATTGAACAAAAATTTAATTTTCATACTCCAGGGGGAACATGTATATATAGAGAGAGGGGCTAAATTATATCAAATACCTTTGATCTTTAGAATAAATTTCAATTATGTATTTGATAGTTTCAAAAGTTTCAATTATATATATCCCCAAACTTTCAAAGCTGTTTAAAAAATACCACTCCATCAAATTCTATATATAAAAAAATAGAAATATGACATGACGATGAGTTGGACAGTGACACGTAAAAATAGAAATACACGTGGACAACGATAATATTTCAATCATGCTCTTGAATGTTAAGATAAGATTCAATTATATACTCTTATTGCTTAAAAATCTCGTTTTAACCCTTAATTCTAAAATTGTTCGAAACAACTATTTCAATAGTTTTTTGTTATAATCAAAATGAAACGTTTACGTGACTGTGGGCAATAAAAAATGTGAAAAGTCATAGCCATATCAAAGAATGACGTCGTAAATAATTGTATAAATTTGGACAATATATTATTGCTCATCTTATAATTAAAATATTTGAGAGAAGATAAAAATTTAAAGATGATAAGCAAATCATAAAAGATGGACAAAATCTAAGATCTCCTCCCGCAATCAATGTCCACTTATATCTCTGTTTTATATGTTATCGTCAAATTCATCGCCACATTATATTTCATTTTTTTTAATAAAAATTTTGATGGAAGGATATTTTTTTAAATAATTTTAAATGGTTGTGAGTAGAATCAAAACTATAAATGCACAATCGAAACTTACTGAGAGTTGAGAGGTATTTTATATAATTTAGGCTATATAAATTAAACGTAAAATTTATTTATCTTAAAAATGTTTTGTTTTTGCTAATTTTTTATTTGTATGTTTAAATTTCAGAGCAGGAGTGAGCATACGTGGCCGACTTTGATTGGAAAAATCATGTCATCGGAGAACTCATCCGAAAAATTCATCGAAGTCTAGAAAGGGGAAACCCTATCATCGAATTCCCTCCCGCCTCTTTCATCCGTTCTTATTATTCTGCAAAATTTCTGGTTTCCTCATCGTCCGCGACCTCCATTGGGATTGGCGCCGAGATCTACCTGGCCATTGAAATCCACCCCGTCGCCAATCAATCAGGCAAGATTTTCCTTTGAAAAGCGACTTCTCCGTTGATGTATGTGGATTTGTTTGGCCAATAGGCTTTGTAACTCCATGATTACGAGTTTCTCTGGTTTACCAAGTTCAGTCAGATCACGTTTCATAAACATTTCATGTCCGCGTCATAAATAACAAATGTCGGGGTTGGAAAATTAGGAGGAAATGTTTTGCCCGGCTGGTATTATCGACTGCAGAGATGCTATCGATGAACTGATTATAGATCGTAGGAAATTAAGTTAGGAAGTTTAATCCCAGTTGAATTTGCACGCGTTTATTGTGGATTCGATAAAACAACGACTATTTTGTCTGATTTTATAATATTCAGTGCTTTTGGCCTTGAGTGGGAATTGGGACCTGGGAACTTGTTGGCGTTGCGTTAACTGAACTAACCGGGTTACCAAATTGGTCATTGGTACAGGTTCATATATTTTCTAGTTCAACTCAGGGAGCTTAGACCTGACGGTTTGTTTGTTCTCCATTTTTTTTTTTGTTGGCCATCTTTTGGCGAATTGGATGGCGTAGGAGAGATCTGAACATCTTTATTTATTAACTCCGCATTGCTGAGTCAGTTCTAGGGTCCTCTTTTGGGGGGTATAAGGGAGCTCTAAAACATAAAATGAGATTTCTTCCTCTAGGCATCTTCCATGATCCATCACATTAAGAAGCGCAAGAGATTGGACATTTAAAAGTCTAACGTTCGCGTATCTGCAATAATCAGGAAAGAAAAGTTATCAAATTGTTGAATTAATCATAAAATGGGATTCACATATCTGCAATAATCAGGAAAGAGATTACATGAAAAGTTATCAAATTGTTGAATTAATCAAAAAATGGGAGTCACCCTAGTCTTGAGACAAAGAAGTCCACGAGGAGCCAGAAAATGAACTTTTCCACAGAAGATCTTGGTCATTGAAAATTCCCAGTTTTTCCCTCATTCAACCTAGAAAAACTCGGATAGCTTGGACAAGGAAAATTCTTACATTCATGAAGTTTTTTATGCATCATTTCTAAATTTAAATGTCTTGCATTTAGATAACTAATTTACTATATTTTCAAGATAGGTAACAATGATATTTTAGCATCATATATATTGTTTCATTTGGCTGACATTTCAAATTCTCATATGGCAGTGCAATATAGAATGATGAAGCTGCAAACATATGCGGGCATTAGTTTCATTGCAACTATAGTGGTTATCTATCATGCATTCAACAGTAGAGGCCAGTTCTACCCGGCACTGGTCTATTTATCAACTTCCAAGATCAATCTGGTGCTCCTTCTCAATATGGGTTTGGTCATCATGTGCATTTTGTGGCAGCTAACAAAAAAAATATTTCTCGGTTCTCTTCGTGAGGCAGAGGTTGAGAGGCTCAATGAGCAATCATGGAAGGAGCTGATGGAAATCCTCTTTGCCATCACTATTTTCCGGCAAGATTTTTCTGTTGCATTCCTTGGTATGGTGACCGCTCTGTTGTTGATCAAAGCTTTGCATTGGTTGGCCCAGAAGAGGGTTGAATACATGGAAACCACTCCTTCAGTGCCCTTGTTGTCTCATATTCGGATTGTATCTTTCTTGGGTTTCCTCTTTGTTCTAGATAGTTTGTTTTTTTATAATTCGATAGAGTATCTGATACGGACAAGGAAGGCCTCAGTTTCCCTCTTCTTTTCATTTGAGTAAGTTTTCAATTTCCACCGCATGGTACATATCCTTCTTCTGTATTTATACAAGCTTAAACTATGATGTATACATAATTTATATTTATTGAGCGTTTGGTACCAAAATATTTTCAAGTCATTTTTTGTGGTTAGAATGTCAGAGGATACCAAGATCATGTTAGATGAATTCACAAACTCTTGTTTAAATTTGATATTGAAAATCTTATATGGAGAATTTATGATTTTGGGACATCTGTCTTTTAGTCTTTGTTTGCTAGAGTAAAGTTTTTAAATATCCCATGATGTTTGCTTTTGGCCCGCTGAGGCTCTCATCATAAAATAAAGTCAACCACTTGTTTTCAGGTATATGATTCTTGCAACAACGGCTGTGTCAACATTTGTGAAATATATTTTCTATGTCAGTGATGTACTCATGGAGGGGCAATGGGAAAGGAAGCCTGTCTATACATTCTACTTGGAACTTATCAGGGACTTACTTCACTTGTCGATGTACTTGTGTTTCTTTCTTGTTATTTTCATGTAAGTAATCAAGCTACAACCTTTGCAAATATAGCCTATTTGTATTGCTTATGCCCAAATGTTAGAGTAGGAGGATACTGATTCTTCTCAATGGCTGCCATATTTTGCTTGATGGCTCATAACGGGGGTGCCTTATGTTGACATGGTATTGGTTGATTGTTTGGATATCCTTTACATCCTTATTATTTTCAATGAGTTGTTTCTTCCTAATTTTCCCCCTTTAAGATTGAAAGAGGCAGAGCTTTCTGCTTACGTGCACACATTACTCTAAAATAGGATGATCTTGTTTGTAGTCTGACCAATTATTCCTTGGTCATAAGTTTTTTGGATAAGAACTCTGTGGTCTTGATTTCATTGCTAGACTGTAAACATCGTAGAAAGATTAGAATTCATTTCATTTATCTGGTTCTCTTTTGGACTTCCAATCATCTGCTTTCTCCTTCTTTTGCGAACTGCTCAGTGCATGGTAAGGAGATAAGGAGGTTAACTAAAGCTCCAAGGAAATTTGGAGAATTTGGCTTGAGAGAAATAATAGGTTGTTTAGGAGAGTTAGAAGTTGGTGGGCGAGGTTTGGGAGAGTGTGAGGTTTAAAATGCACGATTTTATATACTGCATCCTTCAATCTTCAGTGTATATTATCTTTATTAACTTCATCATTTCACATTTTGATTCCTCTGAGTTTTCTTGTAGGACTTATGGCGTGCCGTTACATTTGATTCGAGAGCTCTATGAGATCTTTAGGAATTTTAGGATTCGTATTGCAGATTACATCCGTTATAGAAAGATTACTTCAAACATGAATGACCGTTTTCCAGATGCGACAGCTGAAGAACTCAATTCGTGCGTCTAAGCCTGGTCAACTTATTATGTCTTTCTTGATGCTTCCAATATTTTTACGTCAGCTACTAAAATTCCTTTTATGGAACTGCAGAAGTGATGCAACATGCATTATTTGTCGTGAAGAGATGACAGTTGCAAAGAAACTAGTATGTGGACATCTTTTTCATGTCCATTGCCTCCGATCCTGGTTGGAGCGACAGCATACTTGTCCCACTTGCAGAGCCCTTGTGGTACCACCTGAAGGTTCAAGCACAGCTGGAGGTCATGGATTGCAGTCTGATGCTAATCAACAAGGTAATTGCACTTAATAACAATTCAAGTCAATTTACTACCTGGCTAAAAGGTCCTAAGTTTTGTGCAATTTTTAATTGATAAGTTTATTCAATCTTTTCCACGTATATTTCACCTGGTTGTGGACTTTTTGAGAATCTTTGATTTGAGGAAACTGAAATTTCAACTGGAGGATGTGGTTCTTTTCAAAGTATTAAAACTAAAGGAGTACTCTTCGATATTGCTTATTTTATATTAAGAAACCTAAAGAAAAGTTAAGAAATATAAATCTTCTCAATTTGCTAGGGACGGGAGAATATTTGTTCCATCTGCCATGTCCCCTGCAAATTAGTTCGTAGTGCCCTATTTCTTAGTATTTTATTTGTGCAATGCTTCCTTGCATCTCTGATTCTTTTTACAAGTAGTGCTTTGTATCCAGCATTTAGAACCCAGTTTGATTTAACGTTCGAAACCATTTAATGATCTAGGTCATAAAGTAACCATGCAAAAGTAAGCTATCAGTATTTCCAAGTCTTCTCTATATATACCTCACCATCAGTGTGAAAGAGTTAAAATTTGGTTCTCTCTCACAATTCATTTCATGGTTGTTGACTTTCTCTCTTCTTTTCTTTTGAATTGCAAGGATTATATTCATGCTTGTTTTTCCGAAGAGACTATACTTAAAGTTGTGGAATATTCTATGTATTTTGTGTCCTACCAATTCAATTTCTTCTAAAGGAAGTAGTTTGGTTCTAAAAACATCTTTGAACTTAAGTATATGAAAATGAATGATCATTCTCGAACTGGACCTCTGGTTTTCTGTAAAAAAATTTCTTCTTTTTCATTTTCTTATTGTGTTAGAAATGGGTAGGAGTAGTTTCCAAGTTTTCTATTGAGATTCTGAAAAGCCTTTCCTTTACTTAAAAAACTGTTTGGAGTCTTTTACATGATCTCATTGCTTTGGATTAAGCGTGTTATATGTTTGGTTGTTTGGTGCATGCTAGCAGCATTCCCTTCAGTGTATCTGCTTTCTTTAATAGAAGTTCTCGATGCAAATCATGGAACTGCCGATTTCATGTAATTATTTTTTCAATATGGTGGTATACCAGGCTGAAACTTGAATATAATGACTGATCTTTCTGTTGGAAACAGGAACAGGAACCACAAATTCATCTGCACAAGGTTCAAGTGGTACGGGTGTCACTGGTGATAATTTGAGTCATCATCAGGCTAGAGTTCGTGCTGCTGCTGCTGCTGCTTCAATATATGAGAAATCATATGTTTATCCATTTGCGAGCACATTAGTATGGTATGCCTTTTTATATCCAAATATGTAGTCCCTCTCTTATTCTCCTTTTTGTTGGTCTTAAAAATTAACTCCAATATTAAGGCCATTTCTTCCCTTCATATAACTATCTCCCACCCCAAACAAGAGAGCGAGAAGAGTATAACATAGTTTTTATTTTGTTTTATTTTATTTATTTACAGGTCTCCTGGATATGCAGTAGTTCCTCAGGTTCAAAGACCTTTGCCTGACTCCAACAATATAGAACCGAATGGAGAACAGGCTCCCAATGGACAACCACAACATTTTTCATTTACTGGCGGCTCTGCAAACCTGTCCTTCACTCAATTTCCCCAAAGTCTATTTGTTCCTTTCCAGCCACGAGAGGGCACTGTAAACACTACAAATGGATTGGGCAGTAGTCAAAATGTATCAGGCTCACAGCTTGAAGCTCAAGAAAGATTTCTTCAACAACAGATTGAGGTATGTTCTTTAACTGTAGCATCAACATTACCTGGTGAACTGTCTTCTTTGGTTAGTGTAGGTTTTGTTTGGGCTCTTGTTGTTGGGCCTTGTATATTCCCTATGTTTCTCAACAAAAGCTCGGTATTTCCCAAAAAAAAGAGAAAAACCATGAACGGTAGTTGCTAGTATGCACACATGGCCTCCAATGAAAGGAATAAAACGTGCCAAATCTCAGACCTTCTTTCCAGACGTATTTATATCCAAGAAAATTTTCCTGTTTATTTCCAATCAAATATTCCTTGGAGTAGCAAAAAATACCTACTTGCTTTAATTGATGGCCTTTAACTTGAAATAGAGGGTTCAAGAAGGCTTTTCCATCATTATGTAGATAGTTGAAGGAACCATCGAAATACCAAATTCAGCCAACCCTGACAGCAGATCATAGAAGTAAAGGGGCCAAGGCATAAATGCTTTAAATCTTCAAAGGCACACTTAAGCATCAATAAGGTTCGTCCTAAGGGATTCTTTGGATGCAGACCAAGGTGTTATAATTCTCCATAAAGCGACCAGCCAAGAAACTAATTATATATCTGTTTAGGATTTTCAACTTCCAAAGTTCAGAAAAAAGAGGAGTGGAATATGGGGAGGGAGAAGAAATCAATCAATTGTACAAATACTTTTTGATGGAAACACCATAAGGATGAAGAAATTACAACCAATGCTCGCTAAATAAGTTTGACTCTTTGGATGGTAGAGAGAAAGGGAGCTAGTTTATTGATTTCTCTATTGAATAGGGCTTTATAAAAACGAAAATTAAAGGAAAGAGATTCACTTCTAGTCAATGAACTAGGAACTTAGTAAGTTTTTGGCTAGGGATAAGGAATACGAATAGAAAAATTGCAACTGGAGGGTATTATTTTGAAGGATCTTCCTAAAACCAAATTATGCAACAGTTCCTCAAACAGTATTTTAACAGAAGATAGTAAGTGAAGAAGACCATAAGAGATCGCCTTCCATAATCTCCTTAAGTTGTTCATAGAGCTTGGAGTACCCAACTGTTGGAGTAAATCTCTTACTTAATATTACCTTAGGCCTTTTTCTAGGTGAAATAACCCAAACATTTGGATGAAAGAGTGTGATATATTTACAATATACTTTTACAAACCAAGTTCTCGATGTCCAATATGCCTTCCTCACTTTATTTTGACATAAATTTCTGGTTAACTAAATGTGTCCCTCTCTCTTCGACCCCTTCTAATAGAAAATTTTGCAGGATCTCTTCCAACTTCTCCTTAATAGCCCTTGGAAATTTGAATTGCAATAAGAAGTTATGCAGGATCTCTTTCACAACTACATAAATCAAAGTGAGTCTACGCTTTTGATGAAGGCCATGTGGATTGAGTTTAGAAAAGACTTTCGTTTTGGAGGAAAGTCTATTTTTCAAAGCCCTTGGAGTTTTATTCTCCGTAGATTAGATCTCTTACAACTTCTCAATGGCTCTTGGAAATTCCATGGAAAGCCATGTGGATTAAGTTCGAAAAAGATGTTCGTGTTGGAGGAAAGCCTATTTTTCAAAGCCCTTGGAGTTCATTCCTCCGTAGATCTCATACAATTTCTCCTCAATAGAATAGCCTTGGAAATTTCATGGTAAGCCATGTGGATGAAGGTCAAAAAAGACTTTCGTTCTGGAGGAATGTCTACTTTTCAAAGCCCTTGGAATAGCTCTGGAGTTTTATCCTCCGTTGATCTCTTACAACTTCCCCTCGGTACCCCTTGGATTTCCATTTTGTGAAAAATAATATTTCAAGTAAAAACATAAATTTCGTTTTCCCACCACTTCTAAACAACTTTATATTTTCTAGAAACTAGAGGATAGAAAAAATAGAACAGGTCCATTAAGTTAAATTATTAACGAAGTAGCATACGGTAAGTTAAGGATATATCTTTTTAATGAATAAATTTGTAGTTATTCAATTCCATTCGAGCTAATTTTGTAGGACCATAGGGTTAGGGTGAGGCTTAAGAGACTAGATTTTGTCTTAATAGCTTTTTCCTTTTTAAATTTAAAGGTTCATTTTTGCCAACAGATCCTGCAGAGTCAGCTGCAACTTCTCCGTAAACCAAAAGTTGAGGAAAGCTCAAGAGCAGGTGAGGCAGATAAGAAAGGCAAAAGTGTAGTATCATCTTCACCGTCATTGTCGCCTTCAGTTTCGGATTCTCAACCGCCTGGAGAAATCGAAAGGATGGTGAGATAGAAGAGATGTGCATAATTATATTGTGCAATAATACAAGACTGCAGATTCAGAATGACATAGATCTCTTATACACGGAAGATGTACTTGGTAAAATTTTAAAGCAGTCTTCTTCCCATTTGCCGGTTGCATAGGGTGGTCTGTTTTGGTTGGTTGGCTGTAGATGCTGAATTTGGTGTCTTTCAAAGCAATGATGCGACGGTCAAAAAAGAACATTGAAAGAAAGTTCTTTCTAGCAGAAGAGTTTTTATTCAAAGTTGTTTGGTTGCTATCTTCTTAGTCTAAAATAGGCTTTTTGAAAAGCAATCCAAGTCACATGCGCATGAATTTAAGGCTTTGATTGTTTGGAAGTGGACATTTAGAATAGGAACAAAAAGGTAGCAGTGTCGTGCTAATCTCATTTTCTATTGTTCATACAGCATTAACTGCCAAGGCCTTATGCTTTTAAATGTTAATAAAAGATTATCTTTCAAATGGTTTTTAAAATTAAAATTTTATCTTTAACAGTTTTACAAACATTGGTTTTTGGAGAGTGTTTTGAAAAATATATTTTTCATCTTACCAAAAAAAAAAGGCTAGTTGAACGAATTTTGTAAACCTTAGTCTTTATCATTGAATCAGGCATTTTCTCGTGAAGTTTGGGTATTTTGGTAATTGTTTGAGTTTTTATTTTTTTTATTTTTTATTTCTTAGCAATTTGGTTTTATGATTGTCTTTGGTGTTTTGGTGTGTTTTTGTTGTTGAATTTTGGATGTTTTGCTGATAAGAGTTTAGATGATTTATTGATCGGTTCATTTGGTTGAGTTTCTACCTTAGATTTGAACTCGGCAGTCCATTGCTCATTTAAGTTGACTAGCAATAGGAGATTTGAACCTACCTTTTAAAGAAAATATAAGTACTTAATTACTGAGCTATGAAATTAACACCTAAATGAATTACTTGATTTAGTTTTGACGATATATAGAGACAGGATATGTCGATTATATCTGTAAATATTAAAAGTCAATTGATATCTCCAATATATAAATGTAATATTCATAAAACGTGAAAAATATGGATATAAATACTAATAGTTTGATCTATAACTTATTTAGGAAGTTAAACGAACTTAATTATTGACAATTAAAATAAATTTTTTAAAAAAATTTATTTACAGGAATATCCATCGTATATATCACGGTATCAACATTGATATGTCAATCCTTGTCGATAACTAGGTTCCAAAAATCTTATCTGTTTTTGTCTTCTTACTCTTTCCCTTTTGATTATGTTTCTTACTAAGAAAATTCTTTGGTTTTTAATTAGTTGTGAATAAAAGTTAATTTAGCGTTCGTATTAAGTATACTTATACCAAAATATCTTTCAATAGTTGTATTTTTCTTATCTTTCTAGAGCATGAGAATATATCAATAATAATATCATTATACTTTTACGAGTCCAATCATTGAACTAAAAAAATAATAATAATAGAAACACTAATTGTTCTTTAACTCAAAATCCACTTTTCTCCCGTATTTATAAGAAACAAAGTAAAGAGTAACCATAGACAAGCAAAGAAGGAACTATTGTAAAGCACACAATATCCCTCATCCTGATTAAAAAGTTACAACTCGTGTGGCACAAAATCACAATAATATTTCTGTTGAGTTGAATAGGATTGTTCATTTGATATATAAAAGTTGAAGAACATCATTTTTCTCCAACTATTGAGAATGTAACTAAGGTTCAAGGAATCAAGCTTTTATTATAATTTACAACATAAACCAAAAATCATACAAAAGCACGCATAGCAAGAAGCTCACACCAGTAGCCATATGTGGTTTGTAAAAGGCATTTCCAGTTGTAGGAAGCACACACAAGAAGTTCAAAAAAAAAATATTCAGCAAACGAAGGGAGCATCGACATGATGATCACTGCAATAGAGACCAGGTCGCTGAGTGAAACCTTGGGATTTCAGCATTTTTCGAGCCGTCAAAACAAGTTCCTGGTTGGTAACTGGGCCACCTGATTCAGCAAGTATAGTCTGAATTGCATTGCTGAGAGCTCCATAGGCAGCACTAGCATTTCCAGAGGGAGTGGCATCAGCAGATGTTTGATCAGTCTGGCAGCCACTAATGAGGATCCCACCATCTGGAAGTGTGCGCTTGGATGATCCAGCATAAACTTCAGTTTTGCTGTTCACTTGAGTATCCAAGGCAGGTTTCACGTAGTCTTCATCCTTGTCATCCAGCTTTTGTTTGAGAAATTCTTGAGCTAGACTGCCAACCATTCCCAAGAACCCTCCTCCAGACTGTCCATTGCCGTCGCCTTGGAGTTTGTTCAAGATGACCTTCATAAACTTCTTCACCTTGGGGCTTGCATCTTCTCCAAACACATCGAAAAGAGTCGGCCTCAGTTTGCCTACATCAATGTCATCTTTCCCAGTTTTTTGCTTCAGAATATCTATGAGAGTGGAGAGTGGTAAAGACCTACTTTTTACATTGACTCGCTCCCCGTATGAAAGCTCTACCTCTCTCTCTTGCTGCCCATCGTCCTCATCGGTTGGATCATCATGGCGGTGGTGTTGGAATGCTGAGGGAATGTGAATCCCACGGGATTCTAAAGCATCTTCAACAGTCTGATGAATAAAGCTCCTGAAACCAAAGCGGGAGTTATGTCCTTCTTCCTGGGGCTTGGAGTGGGTGCTCTCTCCTATTTGCTCCTCGGCATCGTCAATAAGACCACCACTATGGCAAGAATCAGACACAATTGTTAAGCGGCATCCATTTGGAACCTGATCTACCAACTCCCTGAAATCATCATCTGCTCGCACAAGAAAATGAGAGGGAATTGAGGTTTTTGACCCACGAGATTCTCATCGTAGAAAATAAAAGAAAAATCAGATCCCTTCCCCTCAGTACGTATGAATTAGAATCAGTTGGGATCCGAGTAGATGTGAACTAGAATTAGGAAATTACGACCAGTAGATGTGCATTAGAATTCGGAAACTAAGATTAGATGGCCAACTCGAGCATAATTCAACTTGAATCCCCACCCCACATGTTGTTATTGAACTCAAAATTAAGATCAGATGGATTCGAGAACATATGAATAAGAAACTGGGAAATTACGGTCAATATATATATAACATAGAGCATAGAATTAGAAGAGAGAGAGAGAAATGACTGACCAGTGATGAGGTTCATATCGGAGGGAACAATGCACTCGTCGTAGCCGGTGTCGTCATTCTCGCCGGTCTCAGCAGGAAGACGGGTACCGTGGCCACTATAGTGGACAAAGAGAAAGTCGCCAGGATCGGCGGATCTGACGAGACGGGCAAGGGCGGAGCGTACATTCTTGCCGGTGGGTTGGGGGAAGGAGTCGTCGGTGTCAATCAGGATGGTGATGTCGTCCTCGGAGAAGCCATAGCGTTCGATCAGACACCGATGCATCCGATTAACGTCGTTGATGCATCCTCTGAGCTCTGCCTTAGTTCCAGGGTAATTGCATCCGATTAGGACCGCTTTCTTTGCCATTCCTTTTTGTAAATGATCCGATTCCAAAACTTTCTTGTCTTGTCGGGTATGGAGATTCGATCTCTTTTTCTAGTCAGAGATGGGTTGCCGTTGCCGGTGACAGTGGTGGGGGCGTGCGACTGCGAGGCTGCAGCAAAGATGGGAATTGGGAGAGGGAAAAATCGAGGAGAAAAAAAAAGGGTAGGAAAAAGAAAGAGGGAGGAGGACAGGGAACTTTTTTTTTTTTTTTTTTTTGTTGAAAGAGTTTGGAGGATAGGGAATTATTGAGTAACGTTTCTGTTTTTCTTATTGAAAAAAATATCCCAATTTTTAATTTTTTAAATATAGCATAAGTTTATTTTTTTTTAATGTCCTTTGCATTACATTTAAGTTTGATTTAAGATTGTTTAAAAAAAAAAGATTTAAGTTTCTACAAAAAAAAAAGTTTGATTTTGATTGCATGAATTCGAACACAATTCAATAGATAAGTCACATATTTAAAGGTCATGGTTTGATTTCCCACCTTGCAGTTGTTAAACTAAAAAAAAAAAGTTTGATTTTGGTGGCCAACTTGAGCATGATGTGTTTTACATTACATTTAAGTTTGATTTTGATTGCCAAGCTCAGTTTTTTTTAGTTCAATTCAAACCTACCACTTTCCTTTCGAGAGAGATATGTCTTAATGTATTGAGTTATCCTCGGTTTGGTAACCTTAATTTACTTTTTTTTTTCTTCTTGAGTACAATCTTAGTTTAGTTCAACATGTTAAAAACAATCCATTTTTATCCATACACTTATAATTTTATTAAAATTGGACTCTAAATTTAAATACACAATACACTTTTTTGTCTCTAATTAAATTTTTGTTAATTCATCATGAATTTCCATCTTCACATGTTGTTAAACCAAAAAAATGATCAAAATCTGCCACTAAATAACTTTATCAAAACTTATAAATTTAAATAAGAAAACCTGCTATAAAATGTCATTTTTGTTTGAATCAAATCAATTAATACGAAATATGTTTTATATTTTATTGGATGCACATGAGAATATTTGTTGAACAAAAAATCTGCCATAAAATAAAAATTACAACACTTATTAAAGTTTAAAGTGTAATTTTGATTTGTAATTAAAAAATAGTGTAATTTGATGAAATTGAAATTTTAAGTTAAAGTTTGATAAATTTTGTTGGGTCAAAGGTTACAATTTCACGTGGTTTTTATCACGAACACATACCTTAATCAATTTTCTTTGAACTTTAAAGGTCAAACAAAGCATTATACTTTCATTTTTCCACAGTGGAAATGCACATTGCCATGGCCCACGCATGTCGGGGACCACTAGCCTCCTTAATCCTCAGTCCTTTTCCACTCACTTTTTCAAATCTCATTTTTAATTACACTCAAATTAAATCATAACTTTTTTTTTTTTAATATTAATTTATAAAGCTAAATGAACAAAAGCTTCCGATATTTCAAGTTCTTTATATTTTACCTTTTTATATTTCAAAATTACCATATTTTAATTCTTCACATTACTGAATAATAATGAATGAATGAATGAATGAAAAAACTAACTCTTCATTTTTATTTTTTAGTTAGAAGATAATAATGAAGGTTTAATTTTTTATTCATTACTCAATATTTAAATCTTAGAATATTGATTATTTCATTCTATACGTGAGACGTGAGATATTTAAAAAAATTGAATATTATGTATAAATAAAGTGATAAAACTAACTATACATTCTAATAGAAGTTGAAATGACACGAAATTAACTATTAAAAATGAATTGAACTAGAAGTTTATAAATTAAAACAATTAAGAGAATTTAATAACAAATTATAAAAATGATAAAACTATTGTAATTTGAGTTGTGTTAAATTACAAATTTGGTCTATATGATATGTAGTTAGTTTCAATTTGGTCTCTGTAATTTTAAGAATTTTAATTTTATCTTTATAATTTGAGTTTAATTTCAATTTAGACTATATAATTTTTAACGTTTCAATATAATTTTTATAATTTGGTTAAAGTTTAAAAATTAAAACTAAAATACATTAAATCAAAACTTTTAAAATTACACGGACAGAAGTTAAAACTAAATTAAAACTATTGATACCAAATTGATAATTTTAAGTTAAAAAAAAAAAGAAAAACATCAATCTTAAATTCTCACAATTACCTTTAAGTTCAATTATTGCGATTTACAGGAAGTGGAAGAGGAAGGAGAGGAAAAAATTAGGAGAAAAAATTAAGGGGTAAGGGCGGGGCTGTCCCGCTCTGGCAGCCGGTAGCCGGTGGGAAGGTGGTTTGACCGTTCAAACGGGGGAAAGGAAAAATCAAACGAAAACGAGGACAAAATAGAAACCCACGAGCCCTTAAGCCAGCTCTACACCAAAGCAACGACTTCGCTTCTTTCAATTCAATTCAACGCACCCAATTTTTCTGCAACCTCCCTTCGGCTTCGTTATCGGAGAACCCCCCTAGCTCTGCATGTTGCCAACTTCATCTCTTCTTCGGCCATAGCATTTTCTTCAATTCTTTACTTCAAGTATCCTCGGTCCTGTTGGGGTCAACGGGGCTCCTCACGTTTTGGGCAGCTTCCTGGAAGGTTCCGCAGAATCAATTGGTCAATGAGGACGTAGCTCTGGTTCGAGGATTCTTTTGGGGTTTGATCTCTCGGCGCTCCTGGAGATCGATGCTCCTCCTCATCGCTATCTGGGTTCGCTATGTCAAATTGTTCCAACTGTAGAATTTTCTAGTGCGGAATTTTGGTTCTGCTCTATGTCGGTGATGTTGGATTCTTCGTCTTCTCTGTGGATCATTTTGGTCCTCGGTTCTGTTTTGCTGCTCTCTGCTAATCCTGAAGGTATTTGGTTATTGAATTACTCGTTATTTCTTATCCGTGTGGCTAATATTTCTTATTTGGGTTTTGTGTCTGTTATACGATTTGATGCCTTTGACAAATGACAATATCAATAGTTATTGTACGAATGTGACCCATCTGTGCTTTACACTTATTTGATCGCTACAAAATCTAATATATAGATTAGGATGCTTGGGGATTGTTTAGCTATCTGGGTATAGCTCAAATGAGACAGCTCTAGTTTTTATTTATTTTTTTAATTCTTGTCGGTTCCATTATTTCCAGCCGTGCCTTTTTTTTTTTTTTTTCCTAGCTACGTTGCACATAACTTTAGAACAGGCCAACCTGTGTGATTTCATTTTTGGGATAGCCCTGCGCAGTTTGGAATAAGAAGCATGATTTATGTGGTTTGAGAGCGATTTTGTAGTATGTTGCTAAATTTATCGACTAAGCTTTAACTATACGGAAATTTAATTGAACTTGAAGTTTTGTGTGGTTTGAGATTGTGATTAACTCCAAGCCTTATAAAAATTTCAACGGCACTGTACCTAGTTTGTTTGTTTCTTCCTTCCTTTTTAATGTCTAATTAAAATTTTGATAATATGAACTACATTCTATGCTTATGTGCATACTTGTTTCTTGGACTAATTATTATGAACTTCTGTGGAGGCAGGCGATGCTTTGAATGCATTGAAGTCAAACTTACAAGATCCTAACGGTGTACTGCAAAGTTGGGATCCTACACTTGTTAATCCCTGCACATGGTTCCATGTCACTTGTGACAGTCAGAATAGTGTCACTCGAGTGTAAGCTTCTATGCCTACTAGGAGCAATGTTGCTTTTGGAATTTATTAGTATAAATGCTGGTCCTTCAATCTTTCCATTTTTTTTTGCCCAGTGATCTTGGAAATGCAAATCTATCTGGCTCGTTAGTTCCACAACTTGGTCAGCTTCCGAATTTGCAATATTTGTAAGTGTTCATCAATTTGTGCCTACACTGATCTTTGTTATTTTTGATTCTCCATCTCGATTATGCTTCTTTCTCTCTTTTCCCAGTTGGGTTGTGTGGTAGTTCAAGGAATTTATAGATCAAGTTTTCTGGTTTTGTTTTTGACTGATCAAGTTTATATTTTCATTTAGTTTTTTACCAAATTTGATGAATTATATTTCTCATCAATGTTACCCATCTTAGTCTTTATGCCTCTATGCAGGGTTTCAAATTAGAAAGAAATGATAAATTTATCTCAATGATTGGATTGGCTTGATTTTCGTTTCTTATATTCTTATATAGTATAAGCAAGCGAGTATTGTGATTTATTTATGATAATTATCTTAGTTCTGAATAATGTGAACTGATCTGATATGACAGAGAACTTTATAGTAACAATATTAGTGGAGGAATTCCAAAGGAGCTTGGAGATTTGAAAAACTTGGTGAGCTTGGATCTTTACTTGAACAATTTAACTGGCCCCATACCCGTCACACTTGGCCAGCTTGAAAAACTGCGTTTCCTGTATGGTTACACATCCTTAATCTTTTTCTCCTTTCAGTAAACTTGTCTAGCATCTGCATGATATTTTCCTGTCCTTCTTGCCCATGCTTTCGCTACATGGTTTGTTTGTTTGATTCACTCTTTTGAGAATGGATTTTTATTTGGTTAATTTTTGCTTAAGAATTTGATTTAATTTGGAAAAAAAAAAAACTAACTTTTATGTCAGCTTTGTTGTAATTTATGTACAGTTGGAATAACAGACATCTACTTCAAACATATTTTTCAATTTAATTTCTCAAAATTTTAGAATGAGGCGAGTGCACATTGGTTTTCTTTGCAAGGGGCTTGCTTCTTCAAGTAGAACCCAACTTATACAAGACAAGGTTCTATTTACTACTCCCTTCCTCTTAGCCACTAGTGGCTTATTTATGTAGGTCGACTTTCCTACACGCTCCGCCTTGCTCACTGACTTAAAAATCAAAATGTGATCTTTGGATGTTGTTACTGTGACTCCTTGGTCATGAAGGTTGTTGTTGGTCTAGGTTTATGGATCGATTCAGTCAACGAGAGTCCTTGAAACTCAATCAACATGAACATGGTATGGCGAATTATGCTTGGTTGACTTTGTAAAAATAGAAAGTCATTGACAGGGGTGCATCCCTAGTTCAGTTAGGTTGGGGTTATGGTCATCCATTACAGATTTACAGGTTTGCTGGGCTATTAGATCTATGAGATTGACCAGCGACATTCCTTTCTACTTAAAGGAGCCCGTTGTCCGTGATCACCTTCTTCTAGGCTTTATTGGACGATATGACATTCTCAGTTCAAATATAGGGCAACCATTCTTGTGATAGTCACTAAGGATTCAAATCTAACATGATCGGTTAGGTCTACCTTACCATGAGTTTCTTCTAGGAAAGTGGGTAAGATGTTTGGTGTTGTAGAGGGTGGGAATGGCCTTTCTAATGCATATTTAGTTGTACTGGCATGATCCTGTAAGAACGAATTCCAATTGGCACAAAAAAGATTGATTGGGTAATTACAAAAAGAATTATAAAGAGGCCAACATGAACATAACTTAGCAGTTTAAACATCTCTATATCCTCTTAAATAACGTAGGTTCAAACCTCCACCCCCTCATTTGTGATGTTCCATTCTCAAAAAGAATTATAGAGAGAGCTCCGATTTGAAGTTGAAAAAACTACCCCATCTCACAAAGTGACGTGAGAAACTGAAAGAATTTTTTATTCCTATTTAACCACAACTCCTCATGAGAGGTGGCTTTCACTGCATTAGTCCATAAAATTTTCCCTTGTCCTTATAGCAACGTTCACAGAAAAGCTGCTCTAAAGCATCTTGGATGTCCCTGCCACCATTTAGTAGTGGTTTCACTGTGGATTAAAAGGCGGTCAACAGTCCCAGCTTTCTTTTTACATAAAATGTACCAATTGGGGGATAAATAGATGTTAGGGTGTGTCTTTTATACCTTGTTGTTGGAGTTGATTCCCCTCCACCAAACTGATCGAAGGAAGGTTATCGGCCATTTTGGTGTTAGATTTCTGTAGAATAGGGCAGATTTATTTATCCTTAAGACGAGTTTACAGTCCTGTTCTAAAGAAAATTCTTGGAACACCGAACACCTTAAGAATATCAACTGTGATGATGTTACAAGTTTTTTAAAGAACTCTCTCGAAAAGCCATATTATCATGGGCATTCATCCCAGAAAAAAATCTCTTCTTCCTCCAAGGGCCTTTCAAGCTGCATAGGTAACGGGCTTTAGGCTAAACTAATAATATAGGAGGTAAGTTCAACTTTTGAGCTACAGCTTTACAAGGATATAGCTTAGATGCGGCCTTTTATTGTTGTTAGATAGGTTGTTTGAGAACATTTTGCCTCTTTTATTATTAAGGTTTTCAGAAGTCGTAGGCA
>JAOANK020109848.1:0-18255 GCA_026257165.2 Telfairia occidentalis
TAATTTAAATTAAAATTGTTTTAATTTAAATTAATTATTTTTTATTTTGTTTTAATTTATGAAATTGAAATTAGAAAGTCAAAAATAAATAAATAAAGAAAAAAAAGGAGAAAATGGAATTGGATGAGTATCCATTTCCATTCTCCTTTTCCACCATCTTTTGCCACCACAAAATTAAGTGATACCTTACCTTGATTGAGGGTCAATCAAAGGTGAGGTAGTTGTGCATGAATTGCTCTATAAGATAGAGGCACTTTCTTGCATGAAGAGGATGATGAAAAACAAGAATTAAGCTCCCAAGTGTTGGTGTTCGTGTGTTGAACAATAACCAACTCTCACCTCTTCTCCTCCCTAATTCACCAATCAAAGAATCCCATCATCCCGTTCCAAGGCCGGAGAATAGCTGAGAACACACTAGTGGCGGTTCGGGACTTGTTCATGATCCAATCCGCCGAAGATAGAAGGAGAATTTGAGCTACAAAGGTGAGTATCCTTGTTCTTTGTTTTCTGCCTCTTGTTAGCATGATTTTATCCTTTTAATTAAGCTAATTTGAGTGCATATGATCCTATTCTGCTGCATATGTATGTTGATACATCCTTCACAACGTAGCATTCTAAGTGATGGATATAAACTTTTGATACAGCTGCTTGCTTGGACGACCGTGGATTCATTCAATGGGTGCTATGCCATCCTCGTTTCAACAGAGATTGAAATTCATTGTTGATAACAATCAGGCTACTATTTTTGGGGAAGAGGATATGTTTGTGATGAAAACAACGTTGTTTCCGTAAATTGAAGCGGCAAAAGAATCATTTGAATGCTCGTATAGATCTTTTGAGATCATTAACGCCATTGTCTTTCCAACTGAAGGTTGGGATATAGATCGCTATTCGGCTAAGACGGCTTTAATGGTTGCAAAGACAATGGTAAAAAGCAATTTTCAAATGCATGGAGGACTGGGGCGAAAAAATCAAGGAAATCCAAAGGTAATTTGCCTCCCCAAAAATAAAGAAAGATTTGGATTGGGGTATAAACCAACGAATTTTGACCGAGAAAGAGTTAGAATAGAAAAGAAAGAGCAAAGAAGCGCACATTTTGAGGTACGAATAGTCGAAGAAGAGAGGATGATTATACCATACTTATTCGAAACTTTCAAGCTGGGTGAAACTATCTACGACAATAGTCAGCCGGTAGAACATAACAAATATTTTGATCCATCAGTTGCTGTTATCGCTAAAAGCATAACCGTATTTCAACAGTTGGTTTACCCATGCCCTCCAGGGCATGACCTGCGCAATTGGGAAGTTAGAAAGTTGTCAGAAGTATCTAAAGCACAAAAGTAATTAGTGTTGCAGTTATGACTAAAGGGCTTAATGTTGTCTTTGTAATGGGACCTTTTTAGTACTTTTTTTTGTTTAAGTAATCTCCATGTCTAACAACTTCTTGCATTTTGTTTCCTCTACTATGAATGAAAGAAATTGTTGGCTTATATTATTTGGTCCCATCATTTTCTTTTGTTTTAAGTACTTTGTCATTATTCATACTTGTTTTCATTTCTTTTGTCATTCTCTACCTATCACTCAAATGATTCAGGTTCGATGATGAGGACATTAGAAGTGAAAACGACACTAATTTAAGAGTGAACTTCAAAGTTCCAGCTTACAGTATTGAGCAGAGTTTGAAGGACGAATATGACTTATCACCGGAATTGTTGAGGTTAATAGAAGAGGAAGAGAAGATGACGATGCCATATCAAGAACCTTTGGAAGTAGTAAATTTGGGGACAATAGAAGATGTTAGGGAGACACAGATTGGCACTTCATTAGCAAAACATGATCGTTCAGACCTTATAGCTTTAATTCATGAGTATGAAGATGTGTTCGCATGGTCTTATCAAGATATGCCTGGTTTAGACACAAAGATTGTGACGCATTGATTACCACTCACAAATGAGTGTAAACCTGTAAGACAAAAGCTCCGCAAAATGAAGCCAGATTTGCTAATTAAAAGTTAAGGAGAAGCTTAAAAAGCAGTTTGATGCGAGTTTTCTTGCAGTGGCTAAATACCCCCAGTGGGTTGCTAACATTGTCCTAGTTCTAAAGAATGACGAAAAGGTTAGAATGTGTGTGGACTATAGAGATCTCAATCGGGCAAGCCCCAAAGATAACTTTCCATTACCTCACATTGATGTCTTAGTAGGCAATACAGCGGGATATTCTACTTTCTCATTCATGGATGGATTTTCTGGATATAATCAAATTAAAATGGCCCCCGAGGATCAAGAACAGACAACCTTTATTGTAGGGCACGTTCAGTTATAAAGTCATGTCTTTCGGTTTAAAAACGTTGGGGCAACCTATCAAAAGGCCATGGTTACTTTATTCCACAATTTGATGCATAAGGAAATCGAGGTATATGTTGATGACATAATAGCCAAATCTCGACCGAGAGAAAAGCATGTGGTCACCCTTCGCAAACTTTTTGAGCAATTGAGGAAGTTTAAACTAAAGTTGTATCTAGCAAAGTGCATATTCGGAGTATCTTCAAGAAAGCTATTGGGGTTCATCGTCAATCAAGAAGGAATTAAGGTGGATCCAGATAAGATCAAGGGAATTGTAGATTTGAGACCACCCAAGACTCAAAAGGACGTTAGAAATTTTCTAAGGAGGTTAAATTATTTTGCACGTTTCATTTCCCACTTAACACATACCTGTGAGCCCATATTGAAACCCTTGCGCAAGGGTGAGACGTGTCATTGGAATGACAAAATTAAGAAGCTTTTGCGAAAATAAAAAAGTATTTACAAAGTCCTCCAGTACTTGTACCACCAACTCCTGGGCAACCACTACTTTTGTACTTGACAGTGAAGGAAAGATCAATGGGATGTGTGCTAGGACAACATGACTCCTCAGGAAGGAGAGAGAAAGTTGTCTATTATCTAAGCAAAAAGTTCACGAATTACGAGTCAAACTACTCATTGCTAGAAAGAGCGTGTTGTGCTTTAGCTTGGGCTGCTCAAAGATTAAGGCAATACATGTTGTATTATACAACTTTGTTCATCTCAAAGATGGACCTTATAAAATATATTTTCGACAAACCTTTTAATCTAGAAGAATAACTAAATGGTAGGTCCTATTGTCTGAGCATGACAACATTTATGTAACTCAAAAAGCAATAAAAGGAAGTGCAATCACTGACTATTTAGTTGAACTACCAATAGAAGGCTATGAACCGATGAAATTTGAGTTCCTGGATGAAGACAACATGGCAATAATGAAAGCAGATGCACCACAAGATTAAAAAACATGGACAATGTTATTTGATGGAGCCACGAACGAGATGGGGCACAGTGTAGGGGCAATGTTGGTCTCCCTGAGGGAAAATTGTTTCTATTAACTGCTAAGTTACGAGATGGGGCTCAAAGATTAAGGCAATATATGTTGATTGTACAAATAACATGGTTGAATATGAGGCATGTAGTATGGGGGTTCAAATGTCATGCGACATGAAGATATAAAAGTTGCAAGTTTACGGAGATTCGCTTTTGGTAATACACCAGTTGAATAGAGAATGGGAAACGAGAGACCCTAAGCTGATCCCCTATAATAAATACATTTGAGAGCTGGCTCAATCTTTCGAGTCTATCACATTCGACCATGTCCTGCAAGAAAACAATCAAATTGCAGATGTGCTAGCAACTTTATCAGCCATGTTTAATGTGGACTACAATGAGAAAATCCAGCCCATAAAGATCGGAAAGCGAAATGCCCCAGCTTATTGCATGAATATTGAAGAAGAAAGAGATGGAAAGCTTTGGTATCATGATACCAAACGCTTTATTGTTGTGCCGAGAGTACCCGCCTGGGGCATCTGAGAATGATAAGCGCACCATCAGAAGGCTAGCCATGAATTTCTTCTTAAATGGGGAAGTGTTGTATAAGAGAAATTATGACATGACGCTCATAAGATGTGTGGATGTAATAGAAGCCAAGAGTATATTAGAGGAAACATGAAGGAGTTTGTGGGACTCATGCAAATGGACACATGATGTCTAGACAAATCCTACGTGCTGGATACTATTGATTGACTATGGAATCAGATTGCATCAAATACACAAGAAAATGTCATAAATGCCAAATATATGCAGACAAAGTTCACACCCTGGCTTCTTCCTTGTACGTATTAGCGACTCCATGGTTGTTTTCTATTGGGGGATGGATGTAATTGGCCCAATTGAGCCTAAAGCATCGAATGGTCACCGTTTTATTTTGGTAGCTATTGACTATTTCACTAAGTGGGTAGAGGCTACTTCTTATAAAAGTATCACGAAGCAGGCAGTCCTCAAATTCATAAAAAAGGACATTATCTGTCGATACAACCTTCCTGAGAAGATCATCACTGATAATGCAAGGAACCTTAATAACAAACTAATGGGGGAGTTGTGTACTCAGTTCAAAATTAAGCATTTGAACTCTACTCCTTATCGCCCCAAGATGATTGGTGCGGTGGCAGTAGCAAACAAAAATATCAAGAGAATTATCGAGAAAATGACTGCCACGTATAAAGATTGGCACGAGATGTTACCATTTGCCCTACATGGTTACCGTACTTCAGTCCGCACATCAACTGGGGCAACGCCATTTTCATTAGTGTATGGCATGGAGGCAGTTCTACCAATTGAAGTTGAAATACTATAGAGTGATCAGGGAAGCGAAGCTTGAGGAAGCAGAATGGATTCAAACAAGGTACGAGAAAATGAACCTCATTGAAGAGAAAAGGATGGTTGCGTTGTGCAGAGGGCAGCTATATCAGAGGAAATTGGCTCGAGCTTACAATAAAAAAGTTCGCCCTCATTGCTTTCAGGAAGGGGATTTGGTTTTAAAAAGAATCCTACCATTTCAAAAAGATCGCAGGGGAAAGTAGACACCTAATTACGAAGGACCATACATGGTGAAAAGGGCATTTTTGGGTGGAGCATTGGTCCTAACAAACATGAATGGGCATGATTTATCAAACCCCATAAACGTAGATTTTGTCAAAAAGTATTATGCATGAAAGGAAAAAGAGCTCTAACTATCGTATTTGTTATAAAATGACCCGTTGTGTTCTTAAAGTTTGTTGTGGGAGTAGCCAATGTGATTTGCGAGCTCTTGACAATGTGATCGCTATCAATCCAAAGCTCAAGTTTCAAATCCGTGTCCACAATTGAGCTACTTTGAATGTTTCAACCTCTTTTTGAAAGAATAAGAGAAGAACAAAATGTTAGTAAAATGAATGAACCAATAATTCATATACATGCATGCATGCATCCCCAAGTGACAAGTTTTTTTTAATTCTGCATGCTGTGTGTGGTGCTTGTTTATCCCCAGCCCCAGCATTTTGTGTTACCTCGTCGTGGTGGTGCTGGCCCCTGACGTTTTGTCGTGTGGTTGCTTGTTTAACCAACCCATGACCTTCTGAATGCTTTGTGTGGTGCTTGTTTATCCCCGGCCCACAGCATTTCGTGTTTCTCTTGTCATGGAGGTGCTTGTTTATCCCTGGCCCCCAACGTCTTGCTTTGTCATGTGATGTTTGTTTAACTAACTCACGATCTTCTGCAAGCTGTGTGTGGCGCTCGTTTATCCCTGACACCTAGCATTTCGTATTATCACGTCGTGGTGGCGCTTGTTTACCCCTGGCTTCCGACGCTCTATCTTATCATGTGGTACTTATCTTGCCCCTCGACATTATAGAAGATATTGCTATTTCGCTAGATTCAAGGCTTTAACTGGACAAAATAATGACTACGCCTTTGTCCACCTTCTAAACTTATAAGGATGTACAAGGGGGGGCATGTTGTAGCCATCTATTTGTCCCAATTTATTATTATTATTATTATTATTATTTATTTATTTATTATTATTATTATTTTTAACCTTTTTCTCTAGGGGTTTATTTGCTACTTATTGTTATTATTATTATTATTATTATTTCACACTTTTCTTTAAAGCATTAAGAAAACAAGAAAAACGGGGAGAGTTTATTTTGGAATGTTGGAATTTTCCCTCTAAAAAAGTTTCCATTTTTGCATGTCTTTTAAGGCAACTTTCATTCTTGGTATGTTTTCAAATTTGAGGAAAGGTTGCAATAAGAAGTATGGTTTAAAGGGGAAGTGGATGTGGTTATAAAACCTATCGGCATTAATAAAGAAGGGGGCTACAATAAAAAAACAAAAAAGAAAGAAAAAGAAAAACGAGTAAAAAAAGGGTTCTTCCAAGGTCCAGAATAAAAAAAAAAATCTGAACTTAGTTAGAGATTGCTGTAAGGATTTCTTTCCCAAGAATCTACGCCTCATTCAACGAGTTGGTATTTTTGTTCATTGTGGAACTCAACCATTTATCTCAAAGTTGAAGGCATTTCAAACTATCTCCAACTAGAGAAAAAGCTTGAACTCCCCTTCTTCCGTAAACCCCCTGCAAAAAAAATATATATATATGAGCAAAGGTATTAGAGACTTTATTATTATTATTAGTTTTTCCTCCGTTATTATTATTATTAATTTTTTTCCTTCTTTCTCTATAACTCTCATGCATATTTAGATTTGTGCATCGTTCATTTTCTTTCTTTACTACATTTTATTTGTTGCTTGTCTCTCTTAGATCTACCTGCATTTTTTCTTTCTTTCTTTCTTTCTTTCTCATTAGCTCTAGTACTTTGTTTTAAACAAAAAAATAAAAAGAAGAAGTTTATGTATATAAAAAAAGAAAACATAAAGGAAGTTGACTAACATACCTTTGAGAGGAGAGTCGATTTTTCTTCGTGTTAGTTCCCATTTTTACTAGGTTGAAGGATGTAAGGTATTGAAAAAAAGTAAAAAATGAGAGTGGAAAAGCTTGTTAAAAAAAATAATAATAAAACAGAGAAGTAGGAGAGAAATAAAAGCTCAAAGAATTGACGTAGAAAGGGATGAGAGTAAAAGAAGAATGAGAGTTTGAAAAGAGAAAGACAAGAACAAAAAAAATATGAGGATTTTTAAAGCGAGAGTTTTTTTGTTGTTGTTTGGAAGAGTTTTAAAAGAAAAAGAAAAAAAATTATTTTTTTAAAATGTTTCACGTTTTACAAAACCTCTTTTTGTATTATTATTATTATTATTATTATTATTATTATTATTATTATTATTTATTTAAAAAAAAGAGAGGGTTATGAAAAGGGTGGCAGTTTTGCGCCACGCTTTTTCCTTTGTTTTTTTTATTTTTTATTTGTTTTATTTATTTCTTTTTAAAATAAAAGCTGTATTTTCAAAATTGCATCAGTGGCAGTCTGCCACTGACTCATTCCTTTTTTTTTGTCTTTTCTTCCAACGTACCTAATATATGTCTACATAATATATATATATATATATATATATATATTTTTTTTTTTTTTTTGGTCAAATGTTCTAGTTTCTCTATAGTCCATTTAGTTCATATATTTAGTTGTATTTAGTTGTTCATTTAGTTTGTTATTCTATTATCTCTTTATTATCTCTTATTTATTTATTATTTACTGCTTTATAGTTTATTTTTATTTTTATTCTCTTTTCTATTTTAATATTTCCTTACATTTTTTCTAGCAATTGTTATATTGGTCTTGTATGTATTTTATGTGCTTTATTTATTCTTCTTTATTTATTCTTTTTTTTTGTGATTTTTTTTTTTTTGAAAAGGTAGTATATAAAAAAGAACAACAAGGAAGATCCCACAGCTTGGGATCAAGGCAACGAAGAAGCATCCAGACGCTTCCTACCCCAAGAGGGAAACAAGGAAGAAACAAGCAACTACCACCCAACAAAAACCTGAAACTCACAAATCAAGGCTCCAACCATAATGCATAAACATACAATGGGTATAAGTAGAAACATTCAAACATATTCAAATAACAGGAAAGATCACAGCCAAAATGATACCTCCCATGAATGCATGTGTGCCAGCCAAACCTGAATAGGACAGAGAGAACTCAGATAGCATAAGGAAATGAGTACTCAGGGCTTTTTTTTTCACAGCTCACCCCTCATATTCTTTTTCTTTTTTTTTTATAGAGGAGCCAAGTCAAGACATGAACATCACAACTAGGACAATACTCATTTTCCCTCTAATCTAATAAAAAGCAAATGAACTTAGCCACTCAGCCAAAAATCAGAGAAAATTAAGAAAGGATGAGTACACCTCATAGTTCATTCAACCAGAAGTACCATCTCAACACAGCATACCAAGCCTACGACCTACCAGGAGGGATGTTAAAGACAGGGGAGTTAACGAAGGACGTAAGCCTACCCCGTGACAGAGTAATGTCATCGCGTTCCACCATTCTCCCATACGCAAGAGTAAGCAATTCATAGATTGTCATGACCCCAACCAGCAGCCGAGCGAGAGCAAGGCAGTAGACAACCAGAATCTCCAGCTCCCCTAAGGAAGGAAGCACCTATCAAGCCACATCAAATAATGCAAATGCAAAGAAAGCAAAGAAAAGCCCACAAAACAGAAACAACAACAAAAACAACAATTACCAAAGCCCACATCCTGGGCCAGGAATTAGAGAAGAATTCCCACATCCGCATCGTGGACAGGGAACATGGTAAGACAAGAGAAAAAACTACTGAAGCTCCCAAGGGGACACACCAACAGAGCTGACACCACACCAAGAAGCACATCGACCCATCATTGCAGCACGAGCAAGCTGGATGAGAACCGACACTGGACGAGTCACCCCACCATGCAAACGGTGGTTGCATTCCAACTAGATGAAGTAGACCGCCGCACACCACGCAAGCCTCCAAACCCTGCACCTCAATGAAGATCCACGACTTCTATGCGCAACCCAACACAGCTCCATGCCCCACCAGGCAACTCGATGAGATGATCCACTCCATCCGACCAGGCTCTCCCATAGTTGGGCACCAAACAGACATGAGAAAAAAATGTGATCCCTGCAAAGGAAGACAAACCTCAGAACATCTTCTGCCCAGGCTCTCCCATAGTTGGGCACCAAATAGACATGAGAAAAAAAGGTGATCCGACCAGGCTCTCCCATAGAGGTACGATCTCGAGTAGAAAGTCGTAGCAAGCCACGCAATAAAGGCATGTCGCAGGATATTGCCATTAAACCAAAGTAGATGAAATCAGAACATCTTTTGCCCCTTCGGACGGAGGGACTCATAGGCACTAGCCAAAGTGTAAACCCCGGAAGCTGTAGGAAGCCACCGATGATAATCCTTAACTTCAAGCTTTGGAACAATCTGCACCACTTGATCGGCTAGAACCAGTAATTCAGTAGAACCTTGAGGCCAATTCCACGTCCCATCAGGTAAAAGAAAATCAGCCACTCTAGCCCCCACTAAGCTCCCTGCATCCTCAATAATTCTCTCCCCCATCTGAGGGACAATTGGACTCCCAGGTAACCAAGGATCGAACTAAGCTGAAATACACGTCTCATTCCCAACAGAGAATTTCACCAGTTCTACCAACCGGTCGCGCACAACAAGGATAGTCCACCAACACCAAGAAAGCCGGGGAGACGGGGAGACAACCCAAATACTCCTACCCAGCAACACATGAGCATCCACCCAGGCCACCCACAAGGAACCGACCATAACCAAAAGAAGCCAGAGAGGCCTCATGGTAGCAGCGAGATTCCAAGAGCCGAGGTGTCGAATGTCTAATCCCCCTTCCTCCAAAGGAAGACAAACCTCAGACCAAGCGACCTTTGCCCCACCAACGACACCCACCTTTCCCCTCCAAAGGTAAGAGCAGAGTAGCTGGTCCACGTCATGGACTACCCGGGCTGGGAGCACAAAAGCACTCGCCTAGAAAACCTAAAAGCTCTGGAGTACCGATCAGACCAGCTGCAATCGACCACCATATGACAAGGTCTGAGCAGCCCATGATCGAGTTCTAGCCACAATCCGCTCCAACAACGGTTGGCAATCTCGATAAGATAGGTGAATCGAAAGAAGAGGTAACCCCAAATACCTGACCGTAAGGGACTCCAAAGAAAACCCGAGAGAGTTAGCCAACTTCTGAGCCATCTCCCTGGGCAGACCACCACAAAAGAAAGAGCTTTTACGAGAGTTTTCCTGGACACTAGAGAGCTCCTGAAACCAATATAGAACATCCTGAATAAAGGCGAGAGAGGTGCGGTGCCCACCAGAAAACACCATTAGATCATCTGTAAAAGCCAAATGGGTCAGACCTATAACCTCACAACGGGGGTGAAATCAGAAGCCCACTGGGTTCGATTTAGCATCCTAGACAGAACTTTCATAGCAATGACGAACAAATAAGAAGAAAGAGGGTCTCCCTTGTGAGCCCCCCACAACTCGGGAAAAAGCTCTCAAGAGTTTCATTAACCATCACAGAGGACATGGGAGAGGTAACACACGTCTGAACCCAATTTACAAACTTTGGTCGGCTACCAATAGCCAACAACGTACCAAAGAGAAAATCCCAATGCAAAGAGTCATATGCTTTCTACAAGTCCACCTTTAAAAGGCACCGAGGCAGGCCCCTCGGTAAATGGTAACCCCCCACCAACTCTTGGCACAACAGGATATTATCTACAATTCTTCGACCTTGGACAAAAGTTGACTGGTTAGGACTAATAAACCTTGGGAGCCAGACTCGCAACCTATTTAACAAGACCTTCATAATGCACTTGTAAAGCACATTACAACAAGAGATCGGGCGATAGTCCCCAAAGCCAGCTAGCGCTGGGACCTTAGGAATCAAAGTGAGAGCAGTCGCGTTGAGCCCACGAGGCAAATAAAAGGTCTCAAAGAAGTGAAGAACAGCCTGGTAGAAATCATCTCCAATAATTGGCCACGCTGCCTTGAAAAAGCTGACCGGAAACCCATCTGGGCCCGGAGCCTTTCCTGTGGACATAGCAAAGAGCACACCTCTGATCTCCTCCCGAGAGAACGGGCGACACAAATCCTCAGAACAACCCTCATGCCACGTAAAATCCACAATGCTCGCAATTAGACTAGTTAGGTCCCGATAGCTAACCCCACCTCCCCAAAGATACCTTTAAAAAAGTCAATAGTAGTAATGAAAATATCTTCTTGTGAGGTCAGAAGACTCCCCAACCCATCCCCCACAGAAGTTAATCGATTCTTAAGCTGACGACTCTTAACACAACGATGGAAAAAAGCCGAATTCTAATCCCCCAACGCTAACCACTGAACTCTAGATTTCTGGCGAGCAGATGTCTCCTCCTACCTGGTCCAGGCCCAAAACTTATGCACCACAAAACAAGCAGCCCTTTACAAATTCATAGAGGTGGGATCCAGAGATAAAGCCAACTGCGCAGCCTCTATCTCTAGGCGGGCCTGAGCAACTGCTCGCCCTAGAGAATTAAGAGAGGACCCAAACTTCCTAAGTAGGACGAGCTTGAGAGCCCGCAAATTCTGCATGAACCCTTCCAAAGGGGACAAACTAGAGTTCCTCTGCCACACCTCACGCACTGTGTCAAGGAAGTCAAGTTCCTCAGCCCAATGATTAAATAATCGAAAAGAGTGGGACCGCCGAGGGTATTCCATCCCAAAGGAGAAAAGCAGGGAAGAATGATCAGAAATCCCCTACCCTGGGGCCTGCACCTCAAACATCGGGAACCTATCGACCCATCTAGTGTTAACCAATACTCGATCCAGTCATCTCAAGATGACAATGGTATCGTCCTGATGGTTGGACCAAGTAAGCCACGTGCCCCTAACACCTGAATCCACCAAGTCAGCCTCCAAAATCATACCTTCAAAAGCCTCAATCTCAGCCTGGACAAGCATCCCACCAGAGTTCTCAGCAAAGCCCCGGATGGCATTAAAATCTCCCATCACAATACCTGAAGAATCCCACCGCGCACAAACCTCAACCAACTCAGGCCATAATCATAGTTCGTCTGCAGCCACACATGGCGCATAAACACAAAGAAGGTGCACCGAGAGACTTGTACCCATATTTGAAAGGACCCAGAGATGAAGCGACCCTCAATGCACTCTGGCACGAAAGAATAATCTTCAAGTCTCCACAGGACCCAAATTCGGCCCCACCCATCAAAATCATAGATACTAACACAACCTCAATCCCTAGAAAATGGGGCAAAGACACGATCAAACCTCTGTCGCCACAACTTTGTCTCAACCAAACAACAGAAATCCACACCCTTGGAGAACAAAAAGGATCGCACTGCCCAGCCCTTAGTGGAGCCATTAAGGCCCCAAACGTTCCACGAGAAACCCCTAACCTTACGGGCCACTCGTAGAATCCAAACCACCACCTAGAACCTGCACATCTGTACGAGCAAGGAACAGTAAAACTTCCTCCTCCAATGCCAAAGGAGCAAATCTATTAACTTCTGAAGACCGCCTTGGACTCTGAATCGCCTAAGCAACCAAAGCTCCCCCTGTGTTAGGCGAAATACTCGGCACGTCCTGAATTGGACCAATCGATAAATCCAAAGATCGTGGTACTTGGCCAGCCGGCACAGCCAGTCTAGGCAAGGTTTGCGAATGGCTTCGCACCGATGAGTAGGTAGGTGTGGAGGCACGAGTAGTAGGTGCAATAACAGGTTTGACTGGGCCCCCTGCCGTTGTCCTCGAAGGAAGAACCCGACTAGATGAGGCCATAGAGGGTCCGCCATTCGACGTAGGCAGCTTCTTAGGACAAGTGGCACTAGAGTGACCAAAAACTCAACAATTCATACATCATCGTGGTTTCCACGAATACTCCACTAGAATGACAAAATCACTCAACGAATCGATACCTCCATCGAGCTAGGCAACATATCATCTATGCCAATCTCAACACATACTCGTGCGAATGACATAACACCGACACTCCTCTGTAGCCTTATCCAAACGCACTGGCTTGCCCACAGCATTCAGCAATCGCACACAGGCCACGTGTAGTCCACAGTTCCAATGGCACTAGGTGCAACCGAATCCAGACTGGTACACTGTCAAAGGCAAAATATTGAGGAGCAATTCTAGGACACCATCGTCGAAGGACAAATGGCTTACCCCCGACGTGCCAAGGGCCACTCTCAAGCACCCAATCCCTGACTCGAGGATCCTTAAACCAAAAGATGTCAAAACCATTATCCAATAGAGTTATCTCATGAGACTCCTTATGGCCCCAGATCTTCCCAATCAAGCGCGCAACCACCAGAAAAGGAAGAGCAGTGTCCAAAAATTGACCCACCAATGAACACTCCCAAATACGGATTCCTTCCTCAATCATTTCATCTAGAGGAATCACCATGTGACGCCCATCCATAACGATCGGGGGATAATAGACCAACTCAGTTGAGGCAGTGGTCGAAGAAAGAAACAAGTCCTTCTAATTAGTAGGCATCGCTGCCTTCGACCGACACAGAGCCAGTGAAGAACCTGACTTCTGACTAGAGGAGCTACCGGTACTTGAGAGATCATGAGCCAAAATTGGTGATTAGACCCCCAAAGTCTGACCTGAACTACCCAATGTCGGACCAAAACTAGAGGGCCAAGGTGAGCCCGCTGTGACCTTGGCAGCATCATGGGGTCTTGTGGGATGCTGGGGAACATTTGCCCCACTGAGAGCAGGAGAGGTAATTGAGTTGGCTTCTAAAGGGGGCTGGATTGGCCCAGTAGTTGGGGAACTGGACGATCCCTCCTCAACCGTTGGACAAACGAGAAGGGGGTGATCTGGTGAGTTGATCGAAGGCATATCTTGTTCATGAACGAAGACTGGACCACTAAACAAACTTGCCGACCCCTCAAGTGGTTGGTCAGAGAACTGAATGTAGGTCGGGTCCCAAAGATGGGCTGGAGCAGTAGTCCCACATTGCACACTGATCCCAACCCCTCCACCATGGGCATCTTGAGCACTATGGGTCACCATAGGGCTCTCCACACTAGGATGCACCACGTCTTGCTGCCTAGGCTCTAAGTGCATGTACTCTTCACACTTGTCTTCCGTCCTAGGCTCAACACGTGTGCTAGACATGAGCGTGACAGCCCCATCTCCTTTAAGCAAAGGCCCTGACCCAAATTTAGTCCCCACACGAGCATCCCGCCTAGCGAAGGAGCCAAAACCCAACATTGGCTCCTTGTCATGACGAGATTCCAACCCATAATCGTTCGACCTGGAACCGCCAGTAATTAAGGTACCACCCCGCTCACCAACCGAGTCGTCAATAGGGTCAATAGAAGCTTGGGGAACATTCGCCAGGGGGTTCGCCACCATCAAAGGCAAACTGCGATTATTTTTCTTGGAAGGGGATTTCTTCCTCATCCCTCCAGAAACAGGTAAAACTCCCGAGCCACCAATCAGGAATATGAAATAAGCAACGAAACATAGAAAGAGAAAATAGAGAAGATAACACGTACCTGATCGTTCTAAGGAGGCCCTACATTATTATAGACTTACAAAGAAAGCCTCATGTACCCATGCTTCTCCATCGATGTTAAACTCCCTTAATGATCACTGATGTGGGCGACAGAATGCGGCGTCAAAACCTGAGGCCGAGGCGAAGCAGCTCTACGGATCCAATTCGTAGCCACAAAAGGATCCACGTTTATTTGCTTTTTCCAATTCAGAGTGGGCAGCGGTTGGTAAACCCTAATTCGCAGGCACAAAAATTGGGATAATCCGACTCGAAAAGAATCCTACCAAAGGCTTACAACAATCTAATTCGCAACCACAAAAAGAATTCTTCTTAACAACTTCACTTTCGCTCTCAAAAATCCGATGATGCAGTGTTGCGGCGTAGTGGCTAGGCGAGTGATGGCGGTGGAGCGCACTCTCCTTCGTTAACGTCGTCAATGGCGGTAGAAGGCTTGGTGCTGATGCTATGTGGGCGAATGGAATCAATTTTTGGGTAAAGGGAAAAAGGTCTTCTCTTCGATCTTCAGTCGCTTTTTTTTTTTTGCAAGATCCATTTATTTACCGCCCAATTTTTTTGTGATGTTGAGCATTAGCATATACATTCATTGTCTTTTAAAAATTCCTCCAACAACGGAATCTAGAAATATTTGGGAATCTGATTTTTTAGTTTTTCTGAGGTGAGGAATTGATTCTTTGGGAGTCCGAGATCGATTCCAATATGTTTTTTCTTAATTTTTTACATTGCTTTTGTTTAGTTACTTGCTATAACTTTAGTACTATGTTATTATAATTTGTTTTGTAAATTACATTTTTTTTATGTCTATCATGTTTATTTGATTTGTTAATTTGAAGTTATTATATGTCATTATATTTTTGTTTGTTCATTTGATAATTTAATTGCCACGTTTATAGGATTTGCAATTTGAATTGTATCTTTGTCTCCTATGTTTATTTGTCTGCTAATTTGATGTCATTGTTATTTTTGTAAGTTTCATTTTTTTTCACCCATTACAAAATTTATTTTTTCTTAAAATTTTAAATTTGCTTTTCTTATTTACAATGTTAATGCAAACAAATTATATCAGCCAGTACGTAGGTTCTTCCTCGTTTATGCCATAAGGTGGAATGCCATACATGCCCCCCATGAGTCGTCATTAATCTGACAATATATATCCATATGACTTGGGTGTGGATGGGCCAAATTCATTTACAAATTATGTTCTATTGTCCTATTGACAAAATGAACCAATTGTCATCGAAGACAACGAGGAAAACAAGAATGAACATGACGAAGTACCTATTTATGAAGATCTAGAAGAGGAGAGCATGATGAGGAAGAAGATAATCGTGCTGAGGAAGTTTTGGAAGAAGGAGGTGACGGTGAAGAAGTGGTTCTAAATGTAATCCATATCAAAATCCCTCAATCGCAACTCACATATGCCACTACCGAGTCAATTGTTGTGGCTCCAGAATGCAATACTCTAGCAAGAAAAAATGAAATTACAATAGCTGGCCAAAGTTCCCCGCCCACTGATATTAAGGTAGGACATATTTTTTTTTAGAAAGAGAGATTTGGCAATGAAGTTATCAACATTGGCCATGAGGAAGAATTTTGAGTTTCGGGTTAAGAAGTCAATGTCGAATCTGTATTTTGTTACATGCGTTCGCTAGGGATGCGAATGGAGACTTTGAGCGATGAGGATGAAAGGGAACGATGTTTTCAAAGTAACAAAATATTGTGATCAACTTATGAACCACAATCACCGCCAAGCACGAGGTTGGGTTGTTGGACATTTGATCAAGTCCAAATATGAAGATCTTAGCCGTCGTTATCGCCCAAAGGACGGGTGATGCGCACGAGCGTATTGCTTTTGGGGCGCCCGAGGCACGCAGTAGTGACATTGTCTTTAACAGCGTCGTGATGCTGATGATCCAAGCCCAGAAATTCTAGCTGATGTCTCAACGCCTATGCATGGAATCTTGACGCTGCCTCCTCTGGTCCCTTTGTAATTTGCCCTCTTTTCTTCTTTCCTTAGCCAAAATTAGTCTTCCTAAGCCCGTTTCTCGATCTGATCATCCCCAAAATCATATTTCCTTCTAATTATGGTCGATACCTACAATTTAATATAAAAACATTGAAAGCACTGAAATTATCGAACAAAACTAGCTAAAATCGAGCCTAAGGACATCATATTTCCGTGTGCTATCAAACACCCCCAAACTTAATCTTCTGCTAGTCTCGAGCAAAATTAAAACAGAACACTAACAAGATAATGAAACTCTTCTAAGCATGCAATTGACTCAACCCTCAATGCTCCAATAGACATATAGATGCAAACATAGAAACTTACAAGCACATTCTATCACCGAGAGATTTCGAGGTCAATTCTTTTCACCCCTCATGTGTGTGTGTGCAAGCCATTCTAGTCCTAGTCCTTATAAGCCCGGAGTGACCTTAGAAAAACCTCCTGAGGCTCTCCTACTTCAACTAATGGAATATCTAAGCAACTCAAACACATCCTAGAGCTTTATTTCTTTCTTTCTCTTTTCTTTCTTTTTTTTTCTACTTTTTCTACTTTTCTCTTTTGTTTTTATTTTCTTTTGCTAGAAGGGGAACCAATTTAAGATGTATCACCTTCGTTTTGGCTTACCCCCGCTTCCTAGGCGCTGAGTATCTAATTACGAGCAATACATCTATCCAAGGGCCAAGGCTTACTCACTTTCTTTTCGCATATTGCATTGCCCATCAACTAAGGCTATAAGAAAGGCAGAGTAATCACCTTCATTTTATTCTTTTTTTTTTCAAACTAGACATGCATAAGAACTACTAAAACAGAACCACGACATTTTCAGAGACTTCCTCAAGATAAATCAATCTCCCTAAAGACATCCTAGACCTTCAGAACTTAGACAAGAGGGCTACGTCCTCAATAGACAAGGAATTCCAAGAAGAATTTGAAATAACTCAGCTAAAAATGATGTTATCTCATTTCCACAATCACACACATCAAATCAGTTAGAGCAATATCACAGACTCTCCTCATCAATAGCATGCAAAGAAGAATTCCACAATGATTCAGCACATAACAATTTCAGAAAGATCGAATAAATTAATCTCAAAATCGCCCTAAGCTAATCAGGACTCACAGAGTACTACCCACACCCCCAAACTTAAAGCATACATTGTCACCAATGTATAAATCACTAAACATGCAAGAACAATGAAATAAGAGTAGAGTGGATAATACTGCCCTGATAGAAGATAGAAGATAGAAGATCATAGTATCCAGAATCAAAGAGAGCGTCCCAAAAGATTGAGATTCAATGTCGGGAACGAGATTTACTAGCACTCAATAGCTGGAGTAAAGGAAGGTTCACTATACGATTGGCTTGTGGACTGAGTACGATCGTACTAAGTATTCTGAAAAAGAGGGCAAATATGTGCAAAATTCGTGGGATCTGGGCAAACAACAACTAACAACACAAACTCAATCAAGCAAAAAAAAAAAATGCTTGGGTTGCCTCCCAAGAAGCGCTTGGTTTCCCGTCTCTAGTTCGACTGGCCCTCAAATACTCATTCTTTAAACTCCATGTCTTGGATCCATCGTGCCTCCTTCCCACACTCGTTCTTCACCCTACGAAGCACATGCAAGAAAGTGTTCTCTTCTACTCTAGTCACAGTGGCAGAAATAATAACATGCGTAGAAGAGTCAAGAAAAGCACATCGTAGATTGATAAGGCAATCCTAACTCTCAACCCAATGATCCAAGCTTTTGTTGAAGCAAGAACCCTTGAATCAAAGAAGTTAACACCTCCTTATGCTAAACTAATATCAACCAAGAGACAAGGCTAGAATTAGATTACCTCTTAAGATCAAAGATC
>JAOANK020110051.1:0-18245 GCA_026257165.2 Telfairia occidentalis
GTTGCATACGCAATTTTCAGGCAAAAATAGTCAAATTTGATTTCAGGTAAAATTGAGTTCTGAGGTAAAAGTTATCGCTAGAAAAGTAAGTACTGTATGCCAAGAAAACTTTCCATATTTGAGTTTTACCAAACAAGAAAATTATTGGAAAATTATTTTTGTCAATTTATTTTTAGTAAAAATAAATTGACAAAAATAATTTAAAAATAAATTATTTTGGCATAGTCCCTTGCTGATTAAGTGTGCAAATAATATCCAAGAGGATACTTGGCCACCAAGGGTCCAAAATTTGAATTTTACTTTTTTCCTATTGCCGAAAACAAAACAAAAACCACCTTTATTCCTTTCGATTGCAGCCCCCTTTACCCATCTCCAAATTACCTTGCATACCACCACTTTACTATATACCTCATATCTTTGACTTGTCACTGATTTCACCCCAATCCCTTGAACATACATCTCATGCCTATACCCAAACTCACTTAACTTGTCTTGTGTATTGAGTTTATTATTATTGTGTTGCTTTGTGATAGATTTGCATTGTTAGGTTGTTTGTTTAATTTTGCATATACATTTCCTAGAGTTCTTTAGGTTTGATTTTGTTATTGAGTTATGTTGTTTGCATTCTCAAGCATTTAGTTTTAGACTTTTTGCTTGCCTTGAGTCAAAAGCATCTAGAGTAGAAATTTCCAATCAATTTTCAAAGCGGATTTTCATAAATGCATAAAAACACTAAGCTTTGAGAACACAATTGAAAACAGACGGGATCCTTGATTATAAAGCAATTAAAAGAGAACAACCGTTAAACCACACATTGAAAATGAAACTAGAATCTAAGAACATGAAATCACCAAACATTTAAAAGTCTAAGGCCTAACCAAAAGTTTGAAACAAACATAGCCTAAACCTACTCCATAGCCTCGTAACCCGCGCGTCAGCCACCACGCATGGTCTTTCATTTCCTGAAAAAAAAAACGTTTAACATAGATTGAGTGTTTTCATAAATACTCAGTAAGTAACCCCACCTACGGAGTTAGACCTCATACACACGCAATCATGCAACCTCATCATGAAATCTTTTGGGACCTATCGTTCAATGGTTGACAGTATACTGTACTTATCATGGTGGTGTGCAACAACCATCTTACCCCACCTATGGTGTCATCTCACTTTGGATACAAATGTTGGGCCCTCTGTTTAAATGGGGAAGTTGATTGTAATTGATGCTAGATGACACCCATTTAGCACAGCCGAGATCCAGCCCAACAACGACCCTTTGGGCGTGGGAGGCAATTGACACCCTCATATAAAACATGGTTCATGGTTCCATGGTTCATGCAAGGTCTCACATACATACGACACGAAACTTTAACATCTATATCATGCATGTCGTATCAAACAAACATCATCAGTCATGTTTCAGCAAACAATTCCCAAGCATGCTTAAATACATAGTGGAATCACTTAACATGTCACATCATACATGCCACATCACATATCATGTAATCATACATGGCATACTTTCTTACTTGCATTCTATCTTTCATACATATACATGAAACATATATATAGTCATGCATCATCTAACCTAAGCCCTCACGGGTCCGTAAGTAAAGTTACTTACCTCGAGCGAGTTCTATAAGCTTCCTAAAAAACTGGTCAAAGCACGCTTGGTCAACCTAAGGTCAAACATGAAATTCACTTAGAAACTTATCCTAAAACTACACTTTAACGCATTTCGAGGCTACATACAGGGACAAAACACTAAGGGGAGTTTACTGATTAGGAAAAAGCAGCCCATGCGCCGCCACACTCACATCCACGTGCTACCACTGCTGCCACGCGTCACCGAATTACGTTACACGCACCGCTAATCCTAAAAAATTAGGTCACTACGGTTCCAACGCCACCGACCACGCTCCAATCCGAGCGCTCACGCTCCCACACGCGCCGCCCAAAGTTGGTGCAGATGGTTCTCATCTTGGCTTTTCTTCAGGTGCGTGAGGGCTCTCCGTATCTCCGATTGACGTCCCATTTTCACTAGTGTGTAGATCTGGTCCTCAGAGTCCTTTTCCACCTTTCGTCGCACTCAAAAACAAACTTTTTGGACGAAAAAAAGGAGGAAAAACAGGATTAGTATGCTACTGAACAAAAACCCAAAAAAAACGAACCTTCAACGTTCTTACCTTCCAGAATTGATGTTCCCCACTACTCTTAGCCACCCACTGCCAGAAATTGAGAAAAAATTACTTGATTTGCTCAGAAAATGATGAGAAAATACCCCAAAACACGAGATTGTACTTACCGAGACGTTTTGTCGGCGATCCCGAGCACCCAACTAGATCTGGACCGCTGCGTTCTAGATTCGATGCTGTTGGATAGTGAGGCCAAAGGGTTGGAAAATTGAGAGGAAGAGGGGAAGAATCTCAAGTGCGGGAGAGGAGAGGGAAAAAAATAGATCTTTTTCTCCCCTTTTCTTTTTCCTTCTTTCTTTTGGGCAAAATAAAATTGAGGGCGGGTTAGGGCCTAACTTTTCCTTTATATAGGGTGCACTTGTGAACCCTAACCCTAACCCTTCTTTGGCTTAATTACAAAATTGCATTAAGCCCAATATATTTTTTTTCCTTTTCTTTTTTTTTTCTTTTTTTTTTTATTTTTTTATTTATGGAATGTTACAGATTACATATGAGAACTAAACTCGTGCTGTCAAAATGATGGAGAAAGTAAGGGTTTACGTAATTCGTAAGAGGAGCCTGAAGGTCCAAGGAGGGAAAGGAGGAGATAGGAGCTTCATCGTCACGCATGGCGATTAGAAAAGACGACCCAGAGAAAATTTTCTTTAGAAAGAAATTTGGGCGTGAAATCTATTCAACTAATACCATATTTGGAGAAAAAGTAAATAATGCCTTAAAACTCTATTAAAGAGTGTTTAGGCTTATAGCCAAGTAAGTACAATCTTGAGAATGCAGTTACATCAAACTAACAAAGTAACTAGAAAGTAAGTAACTAACTAAAACAATAGTTTACACTAATACCTATTGCTAATAGTTTTTCTTTAAGCTAACTTCTAAATTTTTGTTAAAGAACCACTGGAGAAAATAAACAAGAAACTAGTTTTTGTTAACTTCCTTGATATATGTAAAAAAGAAAGTTAACAATTTTTGTTACAAACTTGAATTAGATGTATCTCTAATTTAGTATATAACTAATATACTTCATGTTAAGTATATCTTTCATATACCATGGATATACTTCATATAGGTATATCAATGATATACATATATTATTGATATACTTCATATTAGATATATCACTTATATACCTATATCATTGATATACTTCATATTAGATATACCACTAATATGTCTGATCTGAAAATAAGGAGAACAGAATTGGAATAACTAAAAAATGGAAATCTGGTTTAAAAGAATTGCTATATTTGCAAAATTTAAAACTAGTTGCTATATTTGCAAATATAGCAAAAAATTTTGCTACCCATTACAAATGCCCTTACTAATTACTATTTTGTTAAATTACAAATTTTATCATTAATATATAATTAATGATTTTGTATTATTAAATTACAAATTTAGTCCATGAACTTTTAGAGTTGTGTCTAATAAGTCCTTTCAAAAAATATCTAATAAGTCTCTAAAATTTTAATTTTGTGTTTAATAGGTCTCACAAATTTAAGAATGTCTAATTAAGTCCATGAACTTTTAATTTTGTATCTACTCCGTCCTTGAGCTATTTAACATTTTTTTTTGAAATTTATAGATTCATTAGGGACCTATTAAACACTAATAAATTTGTGTGTAATAAATATGTGAGTTTTAAAAAATATCATAATAGATTAGGGACCCATTAAACACAAAAATGAAAGTTCAAGAATTTATTAGATACACAAAATTGCAAGTTCTAGGATTTATTAAAATTCTTTTAAACTTTAAGGATCTATTAGACACAAACTTAAAAGTTTAGAAACTTTGAACAATTTTTTTCAAGTTCAAGGACCTATCAAAGACCATTTTAAAAGTTCAAATGAAGACTAAACTTCAAATTTAATCTATTATTTTCTAAAGATTAGCGTCTATTTATGGCCTTTTTATATGGTTGAAACTCTAATAAGATATGTATATTAATTTTTCTTGGTAGATGCATTTAAACTAGTTTATTTTTTTACTTGATTTTGTGGTTAATTTGATTTATTATTATTATGATGCTTGGGGTTGAATATTGCTTTAAAGTTTTATTGGCTGAATTTTATTGTGTGATTTATTTGTTATCTTGTGAGTAACTTTCTAACTTGATTAAAAAATTTCAGTATCACCACTCATTCAAGTTTAAAATTTAATTCAATTAAACTAAAATTTTAAAGTTCAAGCACTCAAACTGAATAAAACAGATAAAAATTATTTTTTCTCAATTGTGTATTATCAACACCTAGTATTTATTTTGTTAAATTACAAATTCAATTATTGGACTTTGACAATTTTGTTTATTTAGATATTAAATTTTAAAAAGTTTCAATGACGTCCTTAAACAAGATTCTAATAATTCTTTGCTAGTTTTAACTGATTGTATTTAAATTATATATATATATATATATTTGTTTTGAGTTCAATAATTATTGGGTTAAGGAATCTAACCATCACACATGTCTGATCCACTAAATCATGTTCAGATTAATAACAATAGTAAGATTAATCACAATAGTAGGATTATAGCCTAAGGATTTGGCACATAAGAAAGTAGATTGATAAAAAGAGGGTGGGTAGGCTAAAACAATTTAAGGCTAAACAATATATATTTTGTTCCATAATGAAAGTGTTTTTCAATTAAATCTCTATTTTTTTAAAAAGCTTCAATTTTGTCTTTTATTTATTATCATTTTTCAATTTAGTTTGTCATGGTTGGTGAATTTTAAAATTGGTTGATTATAAACTTTCACAACATAATGTTGAGTGAATTGACAAAAATTTAGAAGAGAGAGATCATTTTAGAGAGGAAACTTCTAATTTCTAGCTACTTCAAATTTCTAAGAATTTTGTAGTAATTTTGAGTTTAATTTATTCTCTTAGAAGTTAAGATGACAAATTTCTTCTCTAAATTTTTACCAATTTACTAAGTATATTATGTCAGGCAAGTTTATCATCAACAAATTTCATCATGCACATATTATGAGAGACTAAATTGAAAAATGTTAATACATAAAAGATAATAAATTGAAACTTTGTAAACAATAGTACTGGATTGTAAAAATATTCCAACAATAGAGATTAAAACATATATTTAATTAATATTATTTAACAAGGCAAATGGAAAAAATACATTTTAAATAAAATTAGTCAGAGATGAGTTGATTTCTTGATCCACTACATAAAACTGAATTAAAATTTATTTAGTTTTCAATAAGAGAGTTACGAAGGGATTAGTATTAGAAAGTCGATCACTTCGGTCTATAAATAGAGATGAGCTTCAAATCAAGTGGAAAAGCAGTTAAAGTTTGAAGTGATAATGGGAGAGAACGCAGAATTGGTTCAAGCTCAAGCCCATATTTGGAATCATAGTTTGAAATATATCCATTCCATGTCTCTAAAATGTGTTCTTGAATTGGGTATACCAGACATTATCCACAGGCATGGGGAACCCATGCGCCTTTCCAATTTAGTGGAAGCACTCCATATTCAACCCTCCAAAGCTCAATGCCTTGGCCGCCTTATGCGCCTTCTCGTTCATTCAGGCTTCTTTGTTCAAACTCATTGTGAGAGTGAAGAAGTGAATTATGCTCTCACAACGTCCTCTCGACTTCTCCTCCGTCACAATACATTGGAAACCTTACCCTTCTTGTTTCTACTTCTCCATCAAGCTATGAGGGCTCCATGGGAAACCATGAGCAGCTGGCTGTGTAGTGCAGATGATGGGCATTCCACTGCTTTTGAAATGGTGAATGGGAAGTCTGTATGGAATTACATAACCGAGGAGCCTGATTTTGGGAATTTGTTTCATCGGACGATGGTGTACGATTCTCAATTAATTGGAAGAGTAGTTACGACGGAGTGTAAAGGGGTGTTTGAAGGGTTGAAGTCGTTGGTTGATGTTGGTGGTGGCACAGGCATTATGGCCAACGCCATTGTAGAAGCATTCCCATCTATCACTTGCACTGTCTTTGATCTCCCGCAACTGCTTCCTACTGCTAACCACCACCGACAAACCACAAAAAACTTGACCTTCATTGGAGGAGACATGTTTGAACCAAAAATTCCACCAGCAAATGCAGTCTTACTCAAGGTATGTTTTTCCTATTTCTAAGATTACTTAAAGTCTTATATATTATCGTTTGAATTAACATTACCGTACTTCCTTTGGAATTTTGATATAATCAGTCGGTTCTATACCATTGGAAAGATAAAGAAAGCATTCACATTTTGAAGAATTGTAGAGATGCAATTCTAAACAGTGCTGCTGAGGGTGGGAAAGTGATAATCATAGAGGCAGTGCTAGAAAACCAGAGAGAAGACAAAGAGTCGACTGAAATTCAACTTTGTGGTGATGTGTTGATGATGGCCAATTTCACCGGTCGAAAGAGAAGTGAGAGAGAATGGAAAAATCTCTTCTTAGCAGCTGGTTTCAATGATTACAAGATAACTTGTCTGCTGGGTTTAAGATCCGTTATCGAGGTGTACCCTTGATCATTTGAGCGCCATCTCATCCTTTATAACATTTATATGCGTGCAAATCAAATAAATACTATATGCACATGTTTAGTTAATGTAGCGGAGAATGAGAAAAAAAATCCATTAGAATGAAAAATAGTCAAATCAGAATAAAATTATTTTTATATTATATATGTTTACTTAGATTATATGGGAATAAAATAATAAAAATAATAATAATAATAGTAATAACTATCTACTTTGATGCAGTAGATTTGGCTCTATCAGGTTTCAACTCCAAGAAAATGTTTGAATTCGTTTTAACAGATCTATCCAAAAAAAATCGTTTTAACAGTAAAAATAGATGAAGAAATAACCTAGCTTGACCTTAACCAAACAATTCATGAGTTCCATTTAATCATAATGATAGATGTAGCAGGCCTGGCTTGTTCCGCTTTAACCTCAAACATAAATGGTTGCATTTGATTTAATAATAAAAAGGGATCAACTTCAACCTCAACCAAATATTTGAATTTTGATTTAACTAGCTAATATGGATCGACCAAACTGTAACCTCAACTAAATAGTTGAGTTTGATTCAACTGTAAAAATCGATGAAGTGAATGTAGTGACAACACACTTCAAGACCAAAACTAAAGGGCTGCAATTTAAACGGTAAAAATATTGTGATTTTTTTAATCTTTAAAACAAGCTCATTTAAGTTTTAAACTACAATTTTAAACACATATCAATAAGTGAACTAAAAATAGCACATATATCAATAATTAAAAGTCAAATGCATTAATAAAATAATAATATTTAAGGCTATAAAATAAATATAAACTTAAATAAACTTATTGATGAAAAAACAAATGTTGGTCAACAAATATGTAATGCGGATAGAAACTGGCCCAAACCCAACCCGCAATCTTGGGGCCTCTTAAGACCCATTGGAGAAATCTCCCCAACGGACTCCACCAGACCCAAGGGAGGAGTCTAAGGAAGAGTTTTACCTAAATTTCCTCTATTAATGGAGCCCAAATTGCCAAGATTAATTTCTCTCCTTAGCTCACACTAAACCAACCTAGACATTAACTACGGCTAAGCACCACATTGGTGTTAGGAATGTACAAGAAGAGTTGATTTCATTCGAGTTGAAGCACCTCGACTTTTGCCAAATTTTTACATCAATAAAATGCATGATTCATAATACAATAATAAGATGATGCCCTTAGGATTATTAGACTAACATTAATATAATTGTTTTGGTAATGACAATATTGTTCTTAAGTCATTTTATCTTCTAAAATAAATTAAAGTCAAATTCATGATATTAAAAAAGTGTATATTGTAAATATAATATACAAAATACAACAAACTTTAAAAGAAAAAAAGAATTAAAAATTAATCAAGATACAAAAATTAAATCAATCAAATATATGTTGTTATATTCTTCTATGATAAAGATAAGTTTCGTAATTATATTTAATAAATTAAAAATATTAGAATATTAATGTACATTTTATATGTTAAATTCTATATGTAACACATATTTTTTTTTAAAAAAATGTAAATTTTGTATGTTATAAATATGTCCCGTAAAATATTGTACTGAAAAAATGGTATCACAATAAAAACTAAATATAAATTAAGTTGGGAAATGGGAAGAGAGAAAATGAAACGAGGGGAAAATTGGCATTTCTCTACCCAAAAATTTTAAAATAGAAAAATGTACTCATGGTTCATTTTAAGTTTTCATAAACCCTTGCTTACCTCATTCGTTGTGTGAAAATACTTTTTCGCCCCTTTCTTTTTCTTTCTTTTTTTATTTTTTTTGAAAATGTAGTATATAAAAAAAACAAGGAAGATCCCACAACTCGAGATCAAGGCAACCATGAAGCAACTAGACGCTTCCTATCCCAGGAGGGAAACCATGAAGAAACTAGCAACTACCACTCAACAAAATCTCGAACCTCACAAATCAAGGCTCCTAAATGCATAAACATGCAATGGGTACAAGCAGAAACATTCAAACATATACTATCTGTGTGTGCCTGCCAACCCTGAATAAGATAGAGAGAGCTTAGATAGTATATGGAAAGGAGTACTTAGGGTTTTGTTTTTCATAGCTCACCCCTCATATTCTTTTTTCTTTTCCCTTTTTCTTCAAAGAGGAGCCTAGTCAAGATATGAACGTCAAAACCAAGACAATACTCACTTTCTCGCTAATCTTATAAAAAGAGAATGGGCTTAGCCACTCAGCTAAAGATCAAAGAAAATTAAGAAATGAGGAGTACACCTCATAGTTCACTCAGCTAGAAGTACCACCTCAACACAGCATACCAAACCTAAGACCTACCAGAGAGTGTGTTAAAGATAGGGGAGTCAATGGGGGACATAAGACTAACCAGTGACAGAGTAATGTCATTGCGTTCCCACCATCCCCCCTCACACAAGAGTAACCAAATTATAGGTTGTCAGGACCCCAACCAGCAGCCAGAAGAGAGCAAGGCAGAAGACAATCATAATCTTCATCCCCTCTAATGAAGGAAGCACCTAACAAGTCACATCTGATAACACAAATGCAGAGAAAGCAAAGAAATATCCACAAAATAGAAACAACAACAAAAACAGCAACCAAAGCCCACATCTCTGGCCAAGAGTCAGAGAAAAATGCCCACATCTTGAGCCAAGAACCACAGCTCCACATTTGCATCGCGGACAGGAAACACAGTAACACAAAAGAAAAACTACCCAAGCTCCTAAGGGGACACACCAACAAAGTGAACACCACGCCAAGAATCACATCGACCCATCATCGCAGCATGAGCAAGCTGGATAAAGAACGACACTGAGCGAGCCACCCCACAATGCAAATGGTGGTTACGTTCCAACTAGATTAAGTAGACTACCATGCACCACGCGAGCCTTCAAACCTTGCACCTCAACGAAGATCCACGACTTCTATGCACAACCCAACGCAGCTCCACGCCCCACTAGGCAACCTGATGAGACGATCCACTCAATTCAACCAGGCTCCCCCATAGCTAGCACTAAATGGACATGAGAAAAAAAGGGGGTCCTTGGACTCCAAACCTGCATCACAAAGAAGACGAGAAGGAGAAACAGACCTATTCCACCGAGAGATACAATCCCGAGTATAAAGTCGGTCGCTAATAGCAACCCAAGCAATAAAGGCATGTCGCGTGATATTGCCACTAAACCAAAGCAAATGAAACCAGAACATCTTCTGCCCTTTCGGACAGAGGGACTCATAGGCACTAGCCAGAGTGTAAACCCCAGAAGCTGTAAGAAGCCACCGAGGATAGTCCCTAGCTTCAAGGTTTGGAACGATCTGCACCACCCAATCGGCTAGAACCAGTAATTCACTAGAACCCTGAGGCCAATCCCACGTCTCATTAGGTAAAAGAAAATCAGCCACTCTAGCCCCCACTGAGCTCCCCGTATCCTCAATAATTTTCTCCCCCATCCGAGGGACAATTAGACCCTAGGTAACCAAGGATCGAACCAAAGCTGAAATACACGTCCCCCTCCAAAGATAGAAGCAGAGTAGCTGCTCCACGTCATGCACTACCCAGGCTGGGAGCACAAAAGCACTCGCCCAGAAAACGTGAAAGCTCTGCAGCACTGATCGGACCAACTACAATCGTCCACTATAAGACAAGATTTGAGAAGCCCATGAGTGAGTCCTAGCCACAACCCGCTCCAACAACGGTTGACAATCCCGATAAGACAAGCGAACTGAAAGCAGAGGTAACCCCAAATACCTGACTGGAAGGGACTTCAAAGAAAATTCGAGAGAGTCAGCTAACTTCTAAGCCATCTTCTTGGGTAGACCACTACAAAAGAAATAGCTCCTACGATAGTTTGCTCGAAGTCTAGAGAGTTCCTGAAACCGATATAGAACGTCCTGGATAAAGGCGAGAGAGGTGCAGTCCCCACCAGAGAACACCATTAGATCATTCGCAAAAGTCAAATGGGTTAGACCTAAAGCCTCGCAGCGCGGGTGAAATCGAAAGCCCATTGGGGTTCGATTTAGAATCCTACACAAGACTTCCATAGCAATGACAAACAAATAGGGAGAAAGAGGGTCTTCCTGCCTGAGCCCCCGACGACTCGGGAAAAAGGCCTCAAGAGTTCCATTAATCATCACAAAGAACATGGAAGAGGTAACACACGCCCGAACCCAATATACAAACTTTGGAGGGGTACCAATAGCCAACAACATATCAAAGAGAAAATCCCAATGCAAAGAGTCATATGATTTCTAGAGGTCCACCTTTAAAAAGCACCGAGGCATGCCCCTGTATAAATGATAGCCCCCAATCAACTTCTGGCACAACAGGATGTTATCTACAATGCTTGACCTCGGACAAAAGCTGACTAGTTAGGACTAATAAACCCTGAGAGCCAGACTCGCAACCTATTAGCCAAGACCTTCGTAATGCACTTATAGAGCACATTACAGCAATAGATCAGACGATAGTTCCCAAAGTCTGCAGGCGCTGGGACCTTAGAGATTAAAGTAAGAGCAGTCGTGTTGACCCCACAGGGCAAATAGAAGGTCTCAAAGAAGTGAAAAATAACCTGGCAGAAATCTTCCCCCACGACTGGCCACGCTGCCTTGAAAAAGCCTACCCAAAACCCATCCGATCCTGGGGCCTTACCTGCTGACATAGCAAAGAGCACACTTTTTATCTCCTCCCGAGAGAATGAGCGACACAAATCATCAAAACAACCCTCAGGCCACGTAAAATTCACAATGCTCGTAATTGGACCAATTAGATTTCGGTAGCTGCACCTCACCTCCCCAAAGACACCTTTGAAAAAGTCAATAGCAGCAGCTGTAATATCCTCATGTGAGGTCAGAAGACCCCTCATCACATCTCCCCCAAAAGCTAATCGATTCTTAAGCTGACGACTCTTAACACAACAAAGGAAAAAAGCTTAATTTTGATCCCCCAACACTAACCACTGAACTTTAGATTTCTGGTGAGCAGATGCCTCCTCCCTTCTGGTCCAGGCCCAAAATTTATGCACCGCACAACGAGCAGCCACTTGCACATTCATAGAGGCGGGATCTAGGGACACAGCCAACTGTGAAAACCTCCATCTCTATGCTGGCCTGAGCAACCGCTTGCCCTACAGAATTAAGAGAGGACGCAAACTTCCTTCGCAAAATAGGCTTTGAGGATCCGTAAATTCTGCATGAACCCTTCCAAAAGGGACAATCTAGAGTTTCGCTGCCAAACCTCACGCATTGTGTTAAGGAAGTCAGGTTCTTCAGCCCAGTGATTAAAACATCAAAAGAATTGGGACCGCCAAGGGTACTCCATCCCAAAACTGAAAAGCAGGGGAGAATGATCAGAAATCCCCCACCCAGGGGCTAACATGTAAAACATCGGGAACCTACCACCCATCTAGTGTTAACCAATACTCGATCCAGCCATCTCAAGATAACAGCCTCACCATCTTGATGGTTGGACCAAGTAAACCACGTGCCCTAAACACGTGGTTCCACCAAGTCAACCTCCAAAATCATACCTTCAAAAGCCTTCATCTCAACCTGGACATACATCCCACCCGAATTCTGAGCAGGGCACCGGATGTCATTCAAATCTCCTATCATAATACCTAAAGAACCCACGACGCACAAACCTCAACCAACTCAGGGCATAATCGTAGTTGATTCGCAGCCACACACGACACATAGACACAGAGAAGGCGCATCGAGAGACTTGTACCAATCTGTGAAAGAACCCCAGAAATGAAGCGACCTTCAATGTGCTCTGGCATGAAAGCAAAATTTTCAACTCTCCACAGCACCAAAATCCGGCCTCACCCATCAGAATCATAGCTACGAACACAACCCCAATCCCTAGAAAATGGGGCAAAAACACGATCAAACTCTGACGTCTTCACCTTTGTCTCAACCAAACAACAGAAATCCACAACCTCTGATGACAAAAAGGATCGAACTACCCGACCCTTAGTGAAGCCATAAAGGCCCCGAACATTCACGAGCAACCCCTAATCATAAGGGCCACTCATAGATTCCAAACCACCACCTAGAACCTGCACATCAGTATGAACAGGGATCAGTAAAACTTTCTCCTCTAAGGCCAAAGAAGTAAATCTATTAACTTCCAAAGATCGCCCTGGACTCCGAACTGCCTAAGCAACCAATGCTTTCCCTGCGTTGAGTCACCTAAATAAAACATTTTCTCTCAACTTTCTCTCTCGATCATTCATCTTTCTCTTCTATTTGTCTGCCATCTGCGTTTTGTTCTCTCTTCCGTTGGTTTGACCTGGTTGGTCATTTTTCTGGCATTCACACTCTTGAGGTAAGTTTTCACTTTTCTTCTGTCTTTAAGGCTTTTTTCTCACTCATCTTATTTAGTTTACTTCATCGAGAAATACTTATTATCACTTCATATTTTGAGAGGGTTTTATCATTAAAAAATTATTTTTTGCTGCGTGATTTCAAATTCTGCTATGGGTGTAATGGTTTTCAACATACAATACTTATATTTTTGTTTTGTTTTATCATAAGAAAGGGCATATGTACTGTGATGTTGTTGTTTTTTCCCCTGTAAAAGTGAAAGCACATGCAATTCGTTTGTCTGTCTAAAATCATATTCAATTCTTTCATCAATTTGATCTCAGTATCAGTCGAAATGAATACTGAAAAAGGAAGATGAACGGTCAATCCAGTGGTATATCAGTGAATATACTAGCAGGAATGTGGACCGAAAGGAATTGAATAGACATATAAATGTTGTTCTGTCTTAATTAGTTTAGATTTTGATCTCGGTCGACATGTTAACCAAGAGGCCAACGAAGACCAAAATCTTTCCTTTTGGTTTCAATTTGGACCGATACGCCACTGAGTTTTGACTGGTATGTTCACCGAGAATGTCATAATGTATGTGATTTCTCACTCAAGGATCAAGATCACCAAGGAGTTTTGGCCCGGACACGAGCTACAAAGAAAACCTAAAAGTTCTATCCTAACCTAAAGTGCGCAGACCGTGAGAGAGACACTTTAGGAAAAAAAAGTGTGGAACTAGAAGAAGATTGATAGGCTTCAAAGCGGTGAAAGATCGAGGTTGTCTCTGTATCCTTCTTTGTTGGCAAACACATGCTTCCAAGTCTCAATGGTCGCACGGTCCATTACTTTTGGCATGTCCGCTCGAGCGCGAAGCGAAACTTCTCCATAGTGAAGTTTTTCATCTCACATGCCATGTCAGAAAGCGTCATAAAGGCATCCTTGATAAACTCGGGGTTGCACAACTATTGTGGTCTTCTCCTCGACTAACTTATCCTTGGCCTCAACGACTGATGCTCGCTTCTTGGCAACTAAGGCTCGATTCTCTACTAGCCGCATTTTCTCTTCAGCTCGAGAAGTTTGGCCTGGGTATCCTTGTGAGCAGACACCTCGAACTTCAAGTCATTCATCTTAGCCTTTGCCTCATCCTCGATGAAAGTGTGCTTCATCTTAGCATCAATCAACTACTTCTCTAGCATCTTGAGTTAAACCTTGCTTGCTGCCTGAGGCGCGCCCACTCCTAGAGTTTTGACTTCGTGACGACGTCACCGAAACACGTCGCCCAGAACCTATAGGGGGCTAAGGTCTAACCAAGTTATAGGAAAAACATAAGAGATGCAAATTCACAAACTTACTTGTTGACGTCCCGAAACGATGTGTGTTACCTACTTGTCTGGCCGTCCCCAATCTTCGACCAACCGCTCAAGGTTGTGGCTTGAACTTTCCTAAAAAGCCACATGAATAGGGCCCTCCTCCTTCTCTGTCCCCAAACATCCCACTTAAGGCATGTTAAATTTCAACACCCTCCACTGCATAGATGAAACCTTCCTCAATGTAAGAGAGAGCTAAGATGACCTCCTCTCCTTCCACAATGACCAATGGTGTACTACCCGCTAGCGATTAAGCCTGAACTAGTGGAGCAAGAGGGAGCCTAACCTTTGCACAAAGAGAATCCACACGCTATCACTGAACAGACGACTCATCTTAGTCTTTGGCCAAAGATGGAGTGTTGCGCTTAATGAGCTTTCGTTGAAAGTCCGTGATTGACAGGAAACCTAGGTCAACGTGAAAGCTAAGCAACGCGTCCCTGAAACTGGAAGAACATGAAGGCTAAATCTCAACAAATTTTGGCTGGTCAACAATGTGTCCGTGTGGCAAGTGGAGTCAGACAGCTTCTCCGACACAATGAACCAACACTTCTTCCATTTCTTCACTGAGGTGGGGTGCTTAACCAACCATCCCCCTCTAGTGTGAACGGAGACGTACGAGCGATCCCCTGGTAAGCAGTGGCCTTTCACGCAGTGAGACGCCAAGATCGTCTTTCAGTATTTTGCGCACAGGATGAAACCCCCAACTAGTGCTCCCCATTCTTTAGGTGAAAGTTGGGTGTGAGCAATATTGACCACAAACAAGAAGAGTTGAGTGAACGGATGTAGCAGCAGCTGCACTCACCTCTTGAACACTTGGGGTTAAAAACCTACGTGCTCAGAAGGCGAACTCTCCAAAAGCTTGCCACTCGGGGCAACCTAAGACCCACGTTGGCCATAATGGAATATTTGTCCTTAAGATAGGCCAACATACCCTTGGAGCACTCCGACGAGCAATCACGTCCAATAGGTGACACCTGTTCTTCACCCCAGCTAGAAGTAGAAGGACGCTCTAACTTCTCGACCAATACAACTAAAAGCTAGAAACAAAAAGAGATGGTTGGGAAACAAGCTTAACTCGGGGAGGAACTTGAATGTGTTTGAACCTCGGCTTGAAAGCACTTTGTGTGAACCACCAATGGCGAAGGAGAAACTATATATAGCCCCTTGAGCGCCATGCTTAACCATTGAACAGTAGGCGAGATCAAAGATGGGGATGAACGATGGAAAGTAGTTGATAACTCTCCAAAATAGAGTTATTAGAAGTCTTTATGGTGAATTTTAGACCATTTACATAATAAAGTGTCTATGCTTTATTAATAAAATTGCTAGGTTTACCTTTGTTTTGCATTTAAGAACTCTTGATAATTCTCATATTGTTGGATTATTTTAGGAAAATTATAATGGATGTCAAAATTTGTTGTCATATTTACAAATATGACATAGAGAAAAATATTTGAAAATATGGCAAATATTGAAAATTTCATATATCACTGATGAATGTCTATCAATGATAGAATTGATAGACATGTATCGCTGATAGACCAGTTTTATTTCTATTAGTGATGGAAATCTATTACTGATAGATCAATTTTACTTCAATTAGTGGTAAACGTCGATTACTAATAGACTAGTATTTTTACTTCTATCAGTGATATCTAATAGACAATTTTTACATTTATCAATAATATTAGTCTATCAATAATCAACAATAATCAATAATTTTGTTTTTCTCTGCTTGATTCATTATGAATGGAATTCTATAAAGATTATCGTGAATTTATTACCTCAAATTGTTAAATGTCAAGCATGAAGGCCTAAACAATAAAAGAATTATTGATAGACTACTTATAATATGATAGGCTTCTACCAACGATAATAATATTAAAAAAAAAAGTAAAACAATCAACTACTTATAATCAATATAAAAAAAGTCAATCATTAATATTAGATCATTTAAAATTTGAGGAAATTTACATGGTTTACAACTGTGACTAATACGAGGACAAGGATATTGATAGGTTGATATCACTGATAGATTTGATAAACTTAAGTTTATCAGTGATAGACTTTTTATCACATAGTGATAGACGGTGTATTAGAGATAGACTTAAATCACAACCTAAAAGAAAAAAAATACTTCCTTAAATAGCAAAAATAGATTTCTTACCTTCACCAGTTGATTTTTTCTTTCTATTTTTTAAGATCAAATCCATTTTTTGTTTGATTCTCCATTCAAGCTAAAAGAATTTAAAAGCACATAACAATGTAGTCATTATAATATATAGTCTATCATTGATATATAAAAGTCTATCGCTGATAGACTAAATTTATGTTTTTTTAAGTCTATCAGCAATATCAATCTATCACTAATAAGCTATAAATGAAAAAAAACATAAATGAATTCTAAACTAACAAGTCGTAACTTATAAAAAAAACTTATAAATCACAACTTATATGGTAACAATTAAGAACATTAAAAAAATAATAATAATTAAGAAACTTAAATGAAGAAACATAACTTCTAAATCAAAAGTTATAGACTGACAAATCAAAACATATAAACAACAAGCCAAATTATAATAAGAACTTATGAGATTTGAAAGTGAAGAAACACTACACAAAGTATTAGAATTTCAAAACTTAAGTGATAGAATTCAGTCAATCAACAATAGATTTATATCTTTGATAGACTTAAACACAACATAATATATAGTCTATCGTTGATAAAAGCTTATACGTTGTTATTTAAGTCAATCAGTGATATCAGTCTATCGTTGATAAACTATAAACAAAAAAACTGGCAGTATTTTGCCATATTTGCAAATTCTTTTATTTTTTGCTATAAATGCTATTGTTTTATGTCAAATTGCTATATTTGCTATCAGCTCTTAAAACAATGTATCAAATACATTTATTTTTTTCTCTTCAATTTAATGTATCTAATACATTAAATTTAAATTTGAACAACTTCAAATTTAATTTTTCTTTTAACATATTTAATTCATTTGGGAGCTAGCTAAGGGACTTTATGAACCTACAAATTATAATCTCCAATTATACAAAAATAATTAATTAAACTCTTTAATTAATTAATTTTCATTCATTAACTCAAGATCACTCCACTAAAAACCCGAAGTTGCACTCTTATGCACTATACGACAGGTTATGCCCATGGATATATAATCACTACATGTATGTCGACCTTTCAAGAGTAGTTCATAATTACAGCTAGGTCAAAATGTCCATTTTACCGCTATAATTATATCTAAGACTTTAAGTGCTACTAATCCTCTAATGAAAAATATGTTTATGATCCAACCATAAACTAAGTCCCTCTCGGGCCAGTGAGAGGGTGGGGCCCTATTGCAAGTCGCGAAATCAGCACTTAAGAGAATTACTCATCTACTTACTCTATAAGGAAAAGAATGAATTCCATCTTGTGAGATTATGTTCGTAGCTCCCTGTTTGGTCATGTCACCAATATAGTAGGCTAATTGAATCGCCCTCAAAAGCTATTCTCACCCATGTAAATCAAAGGATGTGGCCTTACAGGCAGGAGTTCCTAATTCACTCAAGATTGAGATCGAGTCGCATATGATCATCTTGTGAAATATTAATCTTCTCTTTTAAGCGATTTATGAAGAGAGATAAAATATTTCGTAATTCAGTCTTATACAAACTCATAGTATATGACACCCACACTCACATATCTCCACATGAATGATTTGGATCAAATCATTTGTAACCTTTACAAGGTAGGCCATATCAATAGTGTCACTAAGATAAGGCACCCAACCTTATCCATATACTATAGACTCTTTAGGTTACTTCTTGAACATGTTCCTCTTGTATGTCAACTACATATTGTTC
>JAOANK020110157.1:5128-18245 GCA_026257165.2 Telfairia occidentalis
GGGTTTTAGTTACAGCACATACTGAAAATCTGGGTTAATCTACATGGAATGAGTACTTCAATAAATGAGAAAATAAAGGTAGGTCTATAGAATAGGACTGAAAATAAAAGCACGAAAAGAAAAGAAATGAAAAAAATGATAAACAATATTAGGATTGAAGGCGTCAAGGCGCAAAAGACAGCGACAGCTGGGTCCTTCGCAAGGGGGTAGCATTCTTCTTCCGAGAGAATCCTTTCCTTTCCTAGCTCTCTTCCTTCTTTTCCGGTGACCTTCCCTAAATTTTTGTGCTTCTTTGCTTCAAATAGTGTAGTGAAATACCCATGATACCCTCATAGAATCCCATGTGTAGAAATAGGGCAATTTGCGCCTTTATAAAACGTCACATGCATCCCATCAAAGTAGAGTCCCACGTATAGAAATAGGGCAATTCACACCTTTACAGGTACATTCTTGAAAACATTCTGCTTGCTGGAATGTTGTTGCATTCTATCAGAGAAAATTCTACCGAGTCGCGTCGCTTCCTAGACTTTTGCTACTTCTTGGCAACTGCTAAGAATATAATCCATAATTCAGCAATATTTTCACTAAATCACTCTTAAGCAATGCAGGAAGGCAAAGTGTAGTAATAAGATAAACTCAATGCTTTCTTCATACTTTTCTCATGCTATCATCCTATAAATCTCAATCAAAGATTTAGGTTTGTAATCAAAATAACCCTTTTTTGGAGAGTTATCAAATTCCCATAGCGAAGAACTTGTAGAAGGAAGAAACTCCATTGAAGGCTAGAGTAGAAAAGCAATAGAATTCTGCAATTCCTTAGAGTTCTCTTTCATTATGAACTCGTTTACTATTTTTGTTTATTTGTTGCTGTCTTTCATACGTTGTAGTATGAACTAATCCCCTTTGGTTGAGGATTAAGGTTGATGTAGTTGAACTGAATTGGGGTTAAAATAAAGTTTGTGGAATTGAATTGTTTTAAGAGTGCTTTTTATTGTTTAATGCTCATGTCTGTCTGGCCAACTCACATGAATACCTTCTCCATGTTTCTAGAGAAAATATGAGGAGTAGATTTCTTTTAAAACATATTAACCTTTAGATTAGGTTAGCGGCTAGCTAAGTGAGGAGGTTAGAGATAATCACTGACCTAATGCACAAAAACAACAGATTTAATTCATATAGGTTAATAAGAATTAACTTAAGATAATCAAAAAATCTAGGAGGATTTCAAGATGATTGTTGTGTGATTTGATTCTGTAATACTTTTGCTTCAGCATTCTGTTCAGGGAAAATAATATTATACCTTAATCTGAACCCATTCATTCTCAACATTACAGCTATAAAAGCATCCTTTTTATTCTGTCATTTACTTTAGTCCAGCATTAGCTACAAAGAATTCACCAAACATTTACCCTCGTTACTTGTTGAATTCATTAAAAGATTAAGTTAGAATAGTTCAAAATCTACCATTAATCCCTGTGGAAACGATATAAATACTTATCACTTACTGTTGACTGTATACACTTGCACTTTTTTTTTTGTGGTTATTATTACAAATTTGAGCTTCACCATCACAAGTAACACCCGCGGAGGTGACATGTTGGACTTTGTGCTTATCTGCTCAGGTGAATGTTGTTTTGTAGCATGAGATTCGAGGTGACTCTTCATAGTTTGAAGTTGTCGGTTCCCGACGCATTGCCTTTTTTTTTAGCGAGTGGTAGGACCTACAAAAGGGACGTTTTCGCTCAATCTTCTTCATCTCAACTCATTTTGAGTCGTCAAATGTCTGAGTCCGAGGGTATGGCTGGGGCCTCATCCCCACCTGAGTTTGAGAACTATGCCAAGACTTCGTCTCAATCCGATTAGCAATCCCTCCTTAGCTTGGTTTTTTATCGAATGGAGGTCTGACTTGATGGCTCGTATAGATCGAGAAGAAGTTGCTTATTAGTATAATCTTGCTGCTCATAAGGCAGGTCAGGCTGGACTGGCTAGGGAACTCCGGTTGGCTGTCAACCTCTGTTTCAAACTTAATATCCAACTTCACATAACTGAGGTAGAGCTCGAGATCGCTCGTGACAGAAAAATCACCGCGGCTCAACCAACGGAAGCAGCTGGGACGAGGGCGACACCTGCTGCCACAGAACAAATCATGCCACCGAGGTCAGTTGGGGTAGCGACAGACAAGTCAGGGGTAGCTCGCAGTAGCCCAAGTCTGGGTTTGTCAGTCATATGGTGATTAAAGTGGTGGTGGTCGCAGTTGTACCGCCCTCCTGTGATAATCTTAAATGGCGAGGTTTATGTGTTCCTTCATAAGCATTTACATGAGTGGTGCGACTGATGGGGCCCTCATTTGGTAAGACCTCGGTGAAGACTGATGTTGGTCTCAAATTCAACTCCTTTTATATAATGCTAAGTAACAATTAGGTGACGAGCTCCTATTATGCAGGAGCGTTCGAGTACATCGAAGACATCAAGGGAAATAAAGTTTAAGATGCTCGACATGGATGAGATAAAGCCTTCCCATCCAAGTGGGCTAATACGTACGCACCCGATCATCTTCCCTCATTCACCTCATAAGGGCTGCCCTAAAAGTTCTCTAGGGTGTTCGCCTTCTAGAGGACGCGGCGAATGATGAGGTCGCCCACATGGAATAACTGATCTTTACTCGAGCGTTGTAATACCTTGTCACCTACCTATTGTATTATGCTTGGCGGAGCTTTAAGCTCTCCTTGAGTTCGTCAAAGAGGTCGAGTTGCACGCATAGATGTTGATCGTTTTTCCGCTCATCGAATCCTTCCATCTGCAGAATCGATAGTCCGACCTCAACAGAAACCACGACCTCAAAACCAAATGCAAGAGAGAAGCGCACCTTGTCTGTCAAGGTGCGCGGGGTGGTGCGGTATGACCATAACATAGCTGGGAGCACTTCGGCCCATCCACCTTTGCGGGCCTTGAGATAGGTCTTGAGCCTCCATTTGATGATGTTATTCATGGCTTTGACTTGGCCATTGGCCTGGAGGTGTACTAGGGACGACATGAAGTGCTTAATGCCACGGTCTTCGTAGAAGGATTTGAACCTGGCATTGTCGAATTACCGATCATTATCAGAGATTAGCGAGTATGGAATACCAAATCAGCATAAGATATTTCTCCATACGACGTTGGTGATTTGCTGCTCAATGATCGCGGCAAAGGGTTCAATCTCCATCAATTTGGTGAAATAGTCCACAATGACCACGTCAAACTTAGTCTACTGCTTCCAGTTGGCAAAGGTCGATTACAATGATCCTCTATTGGGAAAATTTCCATGGTCCTGTCAATGGCGTGAGAGATTCTGGGGGTTGTCTGACTGGGAGGGGATGCACTAGCAACGATTGCATCGTTGAACGAAGTGCTTGGCGTTGGCCCTCAAAGTAAGCCAATAGTAGCCTTGTCGAATTATCTTTGCTAAGAGGGATTAGGCACTAAAGTGATTGTCGTAGATGCGTTCGTGCACCCTGCGAAGGACATAGTTTGTTTCCATTGAATCAAGGCACTGCAAGAGGAGTAAGGAATACCCTCATTGTATAGGATGCAGTCCTACATGGTAATGGATCACTTTGTGGGTGAGTGCCTAGGCTTTGCATTGGTCCTCTAGGATGACGCCCTTCGAGAAGTTCCCTAATCGAATTCATCAAGCATGGTGGGTGTACCTCTATATTAGTCACAACAGGCTTGTCCGTGGTGAGATACGTCAAAATCTCCATGCGAATAGTGCATCCCAGCTCGATTACATAGGTAGAGGTACACTTGTCCAGTGCGTCGACGTGGGTGTTCTGAGGAAGGGTGATCTGGTGGATGACAAACTTCTCAAACTTGGCTTACAACCTCTATACTCAAGCTAAGTAGCTTAGCATTGGGACATTACGGGGCTTGATACTCGGTTGTCACTTGATTGATGATAAGCTAGAATCATTGAGGACAGGCAAGTTGGCTAATCCCAGGATGAGGGTCAACCATAGTCCTTCTAAAAAAGCCACATACTCTACTTGTTGGTGGAGGCCGAGAAGTTGAACCGTAGGGTGTACTCAAAGTAGACCTCGTTTGGGACAATCATTCAATGCTTTATCGACATAGTTGGTCCACGATTCCTTAGACTGGGAACCAATTACCAGTGTTAGCTCGACTATAAAGTCAGTGATGACCTGTCTCTTTATAGCGGTCCGAGGATTGAATTGAATGTCGTACTCACTGAGTTCGATCTCCCATTTCATTTGTTGGCCAGAGACATCTAGCTTGTGCAACACTTGCTTCAAGGGAAAACTGGTGAAGGTCGTCACCTGATGCGCCTGGAAATATGGTCGGAGTCTCTGCGCTTAGGTGAGAAGGGTGGGTGCTCACTTCTTTAGGCTAGGGTTGTGCATTTTTGTCTCCGTCACTGGCTTACTTGTGTAATATGTTGGGGACTGCTGGCTTCTCTTCTCTTTTATTAGTGCCAAGCTGACGGAAACTTCGGACACGTGAAGTACAAGAGGAGGACATCCCATGGCATGGGTTTAGTCAGCATAAAGCGTCGAGGTAAGGTACTCCTTGAGTTTTAGGAACGCCTTGCGCACTCTGCCATCCACTCTAATTAACCCTGTTGGTGTAGGATCTTGAAGAAAGGGAGGCACCTGTCAGTGGCCTGGGACACAAATATGCTGAGGGTGGCCACTCATCCATTCAGGCACTGTAGCTTCTTCAGTTTTCTTGAGACCTCCATATCGAGGATGACCTTGATCTTGTCAGGGTTGGCTTCTTTTCCCTGTTGATGGACTAGGAAGCCCAAAAACTTCTTCGAAGACACGCCGAAGGTGTATTTGATCGGATTAAGCTTCATCTGGTAGGATCTGAGCATGCCAAAGGGTTTGGACATGTTGGCCATGTGTTGATCTGAGGTCTTACTCTTTACCAACATGTCGTCGACACAATCCTCCATGTTACGTCCGATCTGGTTTGCAAACATCATGTTTACTATCCTCTGATAGGTTGTATCAACATTCTTTAGGCCAAACGGCATGACCTTGTGGTAGTATAAGCCCTGGTCGTTGATAAAAGGAGTGTATTCTCGGTCTGGCATATGCATGCAGATCTAGTTGTAGCTGAAGTATGCATCTATGAACGAGAGAGGCTTATGTCGGGTAGTTGCGTCAACTAGTTGATCAATCCGAGGTAGGAGAATGTGGTCTTATTCAAGCTTGTGAATATTTTCTGTTATCCTTCTTTATGAGGACGATGTTTGAGAATCACTAGGGGTAGTTGACCTCATTGATTAAGCCAACGTTGAGGTACTTCTTCACTTCCTCAGTAATTAGGGCGCTTCTCACCGTGTCGATGGGGCGGCGCTTCTGTTTGATAGGCTTGAACTTAGGATCTATGTTTAGCTGATGGACCATTATTAACTCCCTAAAAGAGAGTTATTGTACCTCTAATATTGAATATTTGACTGTGGTTAGGACACTATAAAATGAGAATAACTTGTTGATGCACTGAGATTAACATGCCTGCATGCTTTGTGTTAATGTATCATACTTATTTTAGTGATATATCTTTACATGACTAAATTAGGAGTGATAACCGGATCAGACAGAAAGTTCAGGCAAAAGAGAGATATGCAGCACGACCTGGTAGCATTTGACATACGGAAGGCTGCAGCATATCGACGGGCAGAATATTCCCAAGGTTGTAATAGTGTACGAACACCTTTTGATGGGGCACATGTGACGTCCTAGAGAGGCACGATTTATGATATTCTTACACGTCTGAACCTAGGAAGGCATGATGGACAATTTACTACCTAATGTTATTTTAGGGCAAAGAAGCACAGAAGTTAAGGGGGCGCCGAAAGTGAAGGGAAGAAGAGAAGAAAATCCTCTCGAAAGAAAGAATGAATTCCAGCTACAACTTCTGCTGTCATATGTGCCTCAGCACCTTTTATTGTTGTATTTAGTTCCTTTTATACCAACTATCTATTTCATTTCAGTGTTGTTAAGACTCTGGTATAGTTGTATTTACTCTTCTCTTTATTTCCTCATTGATGGTAGCAATGCATTTTGATTCTATTAGTATGAGTTGTAGCTAATTTCCTCGTGGGTAGTTGATGATGGCTGAGTTTAGCTAAAACTATGCTGTGACTGATTTTGAAAAATGAGAAATATTGTACTGTTGTTCTTTTCTTCTTGACCCATTGTAGTCGTAGACTTCCCAGTTGGCCGCTGGTAGTTCTAGCTAGCTAGTGTGTTTTCTTAAGCAAGGCAGTAGTCGATTCCAGATGAAAGGATACAGCAGATGTGAGAAAACCTCACCTAGCTCATAGACTCATTAGACATAATGAAGAAGCTGTAAAACAAGAGGGTAAGGTGCTAATAACCTCGAATCTAAAGTTAGACATAAATAGGATTCATATTTTAGTATATTATGCTCGACAGAGTGAGTATACGAATGAAACCTATTTACAGAGTGAGTTGTCTCATTCCCAAAAAAGGCTGCAACATTATGTCGCTTAACGTAGCAAAATATCATTAACTATGCCTTTTTATTAATTGTTTGCCACTCTTCAGCTCTTAATCGAGTTGGTTATTTTCCTTGCGCTAAACTCATTTGAAATATTTGCCACATCCCTCTTTTTCTTGCATCAACACACCATTCATGCTAGTTTATTAATTGATTAAGATTTGGGTAAGTGAGAGTCATTGTCAAAAATAGTCCTTGTGGATTGATATCCTAGAATAGTCCAGTATTACTTGTACGATTGCTTATACTTGAGCATTCTTTGCCTTCATTTTCAATATTATTCTGCATTGCTAAAGCATATCCATCATATTCCTGTGAAGACAACAAGTTTTTGGCGCCATTGTCAAGGACTCATTTTATCTTTGTATCTCATTTGCTTGAAACTTCTTTTTTGTTAATTATATCTATGTGTTGAAATCTCTCTATCTTTCAATAGTTTGATTAGCATTCTTTCTTGCAGTAAGAAAAGTTAGTGCATGAACGAAGGAGCAGAATTTGTGTTTGATCCAGAGATAGAGAGAAGTTTGCATCAATGTCGTCTAGCAATTAGGCAAGTACAAGGTCTTACCATAGCACGAGAATTCACGGAGAATCAGGATGCACCATTTCTAGACCCACTGGTGAACATGTCAAGGAATCTTGTAGAAGTTGTAGGGAATGGATAGAGAGTAGCTTAGCAATTAAACCGACATAATCCACTGTTGCTTGCAAAGAACAGGGATAAAGCTATGAGAGAGTATGCCACACCAGTTTTTAATGATTTTAATCCAGTAATAATGACATGACTGAACGGAGCTCCAACTTTTGAGCTCAAACCAGTCATGTTTCAGATGCTGCAAACTAATGGGTAGTTTGGAGGATCTAAATTAGATAACCCTCACTAACGTTTGCAATCATTTTTTGCCCTTTGTAATTCATTTCGAATCCTAAGAGTATCTCATAAGAGACTTTACATTTGACATTGTTCCCTTATTCATTAAGAGACAATGCAAAAATTTGGCTGAATTCACTCCCACCAAGATCAATCACTAGCTGGACAAACCTCACTAAGAAGTTTCTGTTGAAATATTTCCCTCCAATGAAGAATACAACATTGCGTTGTGACATAGTAACATTTCACCAATTTGAAAATGAATTTGTGGATGATGCATGAGAAAGGTATAAAATGCTGTTGAAAAATTGCCCTCACCATAGTCTGCCCAGTTGCGTATAAATTGAGCACTTCTACCATGGATTAACACCAAACTCTCAGTTCGTTCTTGATGCATCAGCCAACGGAGCATTGTTGCAGAAGACATACAATGAAGCCTTTGACATCTTAGAGAGAATTTCCAGTAACAACTCTCAGTGGTCTAATGAGAGAGGTCGGTCGAAGAAAGAACACTGGAGGGAAAATAGAAATGGATGCAATCACAGCACTAAGTGCACAGGTAGCTTCAAAGGCTAATATGCTAAAAGCTATGGATATAGCAACCAATCAGCCAGTAAAAGCAGTTCAAAGCTCTATAGAGATTAGTTGTGTATTTTGTGGAGATAACCATCATTTTGAAGATTGCCCATCTAATCCAGAATCGATGTGTTATATTGGACATAACAATCAAAGGCAGAATAACCCATACTTGAACACATATAATCTGGAGACAAAACCCAAACTTTTCTTGGGGTGGTCAACAGGCCAGTAGCAGTAATGTGCTAGTTATGCCACCGCAAGTGCCTCTAGGATTTATGAACACAACATTCCAGCCAAATAGTGCAGTTCCTAAAATACCACAGCAACCACAACAATCCAATAACCTAGAGAGCTTCATGAAAGAGTAAATAACACAAAATGATGTGCTAATGTAGAGTCAAGCAACAATGCTGAAGAATTTGGAAGTACAAGTTAGGTAGTTAGCAACTGAGTTCCGTAGTAGACCTACTGGTACATTGCCCAGTAATACTGAAGCACCAAAGAACAATGATAAAAAAACACTGTAAAGCCATCACATTAAAAAGCAGGAAAGAATTATTGCATGAGGATAATTTTTAGAAGGAGCCACAAGGGGATGAGTAACAGAAAATATCTGATTTAACCAAAGAAGAGCAGAAAGAGAAGTCAGAAGTTACAAAAGAAAGAAGCGCCAACATTGAGCCAGCAAGGAAAGAGTCTGAAGTAATGACACTACCTAAGGTTCTACCCCCACCACCATTCCCTTAAAGATTGAAAAAGAAGAACAATGAAATGCAATTCAAAAAATTCCTAGATGTGCTGAATAATTGCACATAAATATTTCGCTAGTAGAGGTCTTGGAACTACCTAGTTATGTTAAATTTTTGAAGGACATATTAACGAAGAAAAGGAGATTAGGAGAATTTAAAACAGTGGTCTTAATGGACGAACGTAGGCCCATTCTGTCGAGTAAAATTTCGAAGAAGATGAAAGACCCTGGATTACCATCCCATGTTCTATTGGAGATCAATATGTCGACAAAGCATGCGTGATCTAGAAGCAAGCATCAATTTAATGCCCCTTTTTGTTTTTAAGCAGTTAGGAATAGGCGAAGCAAGACCTACGACAGTCATATTGCAGCTTGCTGACAGCTCCATGACGCATCTAGAAGGAAAAATTGAAGATATCTTAGTCAAAGTAGACACTTTTATCTTTCCAGCGGATTTTATTACATTGGATTACGAAGCTAACAGGGATGTTCCTATTATCCTGGGGAGTCAATTCTTAGCAACAGGGAGGACATTAATCGATGTACAAAAGGGCATTTTAACAATGAGAGTGAATGACCAGCAAGTCATATTTAACGTGTTCAATGCACTCAAATACTCTGATGATGTTGAAGAATCCTCAATGGTGCAAGAGTTAGAGATGATTCAAGAAGAAGATAGTAGTATGGAAGTTGAAAACAATTCAGAGGTGCAGCAACTATGCAGCATTTTTGTGACAGCATCAAATGGAGACTAGACATCCAACCAGTTGACCGAGACACTTGACTTAACCGCGAGGAAAGACAGGTCAATGAAATCTTCATTTGAGGAACCTCCAATATTGGAGAAAAAATCCTTACCTTTTAATCTTAAATATGCTTATTTAGATGATGATCGTAAATTGCCTGTCATTATTTCTTCAACTTTGTGTACAGAATATGAGTTATTGTAATTGCATATTTTTCCTTAGCATCGGAAAGCATTAGGATCTACACTTACTAACATTCTTGGGATAAGCCCAGCAATTTGCATGCATAAGATCAGACTAGAAGACGATGTAAAGAAATACGTGGAAGCCCAGCGTCGTCTAAACCCAATAATGAAGGAAGTTGCGAAAAAGGAAATAATAAGTAGTTAGATGCAGAATAATATACCCAACATCTGACAGTGATTGGGTAAGTCCAGTTCAATGCGTGCCTAAGAAAGGACAAATGACAGTGATTGCTAATGAAGAAAATGAAATCATTCCCCCACAAATAGTGACTAGATGGAGAGTATGCATGGATTACAGGAAGCTTAACAAAGTGACTAAAAAATACCACTTTCCTCTGCCATTCATTGTTCAGATGCCAGATCGATTGGCAGGACAGCAATTCTACTATTTTCTAGATGGATATTCGGGCTACCACCAGATTGCTATTGATCCAAAAGATCAAGAAAAAATAACGTTCACATGTCTCTATGGAATGTTTGCTTTTAGGAGAATGTCGTTTGGCTTATGTAATGTGCCAACAACGTTCCAACGATGTATGATGGCACTCTTCTCTGAGTTAATAGAAGAAAAAGTGGAAGTCTTTATGAATGACTTTTCAGTTTTTGGGAAGTCATTTGAAAGCTGTCTGGACAACTTGAAAAAAGTGTTGGAACGTTGTGAGTAGAAAAACCTTGTTCTGAATTGGGAGAAGTATCACTTCATGGTAAAAGATGGAATTGTTCTGGGGCACAACATATCTTATGCTGAAATAGAAGTAGATCAAGTGAAGATTGAGGTCATTAACAAGCTACCCGTACCAACTTTAGTCAAACAGGTTCGTAGTTTTTTAGAACATGTAGGCTTTTACAAAAGATTTATCAAGGACTTCTCAAAAACTGCCAAACCACTATGCATGTTGCTAAAACAGAATAGAGAATTTGTCTTTTTGGAAGAATGTAGACACGAGTGTTCACAATGCTGAAGCAGAAGTTGGTCACTACGCCAATTATTAAAGGACTAGATTGGACTAAACCATTCGAGCTAATGTGTGATGCCAGTGATTGGGTTGTAGGAGAAGTGTTAGGGTAGAAACATGAAAGAATAATTCATCCAATTTATTACACCAACAGAACATTAACAGAAGCACAATGCAACTACACAACAACTGAGAAAGAATGGTGACAGTAGTATTCGTATTTGATAAATTCAGATCCTACCTGATCGAAACAAAAGTTTTTGTCCATACAGATCACACTGCAATAAGGCAATTAATGGTGAAACGACATGCCAAACTACAGTTGATCAAATGGATATTATTACTGCAAGAATATTATTTGGAAGTAGTTGATCGAAAAGAAGTGGAAAACAAGGTTGGTGACCATCTATCAAGGCTGAATGAGGATAAAGAAAAGGAGAAATTTAGCCAAGTACAGGAGCAACTCCTTGATGAGGTTATCCTAACCATAGGTGTAGAACCAACACCATGGTATGCTGATATAGTCAATTAGCTAGTGTGCAACGTTATTCCAAATGACATCAAAGGGCCAGGTGAGAAGAGGTTTTCAGCACAAACCAGGAAAATCTTTTGGGACGAGCCATTTCTATATCACTTAGAAACTAATTATATTCTGGCGAAGGTGCATTAGGAAAGATGAAATCAAGGGAATTTTGTGGCACGATCATGCTTCACCATATGGTGGGCACTGATAGCACTCTAAAAAGTTCTATTTTAGTGCCTAAATTATAGAGGTTTTGTGTGATTTTAAATGTACTTTGATGCAATTTTTGTTGACTTTGTTGGAACTGAGTATTTCGAGGTGAAAATAAAGATCTAGGTCGAGTCGGGTTGAAAAACGGTCCTACGATGAGCTAAATTGGGTAAATAACGAAGAAATGAAGCCTAAAAGAGTGCAGACCCGAGCAGCAACGTTGAGACGCTATCATTGGGCGTCTCAAGGCCAAAATCTAGAAATTCTAGATCTGGAAGTGATCAACGTCGAGACGCTGCCCAACAGCATCGCGACACTATTGAATTGAGCAGCCACCGCGTGCGCCTTGCACGCCTCACCAGCCCCGCCTCGCGCTCCCCACCGCAAACGTGCGTCCGTACACAACGCCAACTCGACGCCGCCCAGGCACTCACGCATGCGCGCACCTCTTCTGCTCAACGCGCACGCTCCATGTCGTGTCGTACAAGGACAGTGTCTCGACGCTGTTGATTTTTTACCATTCAACCAAAATGCGCGTTTTACTTAGTGACTTAAGACTAGCGTCTCGACGCTGTCGGCAAATGAGTATAAATGCATTTTTTTCGCGATTAAGGCTTGGAGAACGTCTTTTCGGGTGCGATTTTTATGGTTTACGATAGATATTGAGGTGCTTACTATTCTGGAAGGTTGAAGAGGCCTTGGAGTTTTCGGAATTGAGTTTTCTCACCTCGAGAAGCATGCCAACGGCAGAAACAACATGGAATTCATCTAGAAGTTCTCTCTTTCCTTTTATTTTCAATTTCTTGTCTGTTCTGTGGGTTCTTTCTGGATTTTTCTTGACTGAATTATAATGTATAGGAGCTAGATTACTTGAGTTTTATGGTGTTGAGATTTTAAAGACTCGTTAAATTCGTTGATTATTTATTGAATGCATTGAATTTTCTGCATTGTCTTCCAAATTCCAGAATTATTTATCTTTCAATTAAGTGGCCATTGATTGTCAACTTGTAGCATTTATTATCTTGCTTGAGAGAGAGGGTGATAAATTAGGCATTGGGTCTTGAACACAAATTCTTGTATGCACGAGAGTGATAGGGGAGTTCGTGAGGTTGTTGACGAATAGTTTGTTTCCAATTGTTAGTTTAATTGCAAGAAATTGAATTAGGTTAATTAATTGAGGGTGGTTCAGCTCGAGAGAGGAAACCCGAACTTATGAAATTCTAGACTTATGTAAAAAGGTAAATGATATGCATTCGATTAATTATTTGACTGTTTAATTGGGTCGATAGAAAACACCAACACCCTAAACTGCTTTTCCATCGTTTTTCTTCACCCATTCGTGAGTTTCTTTTATTGCTTTCTAATTTTTACTTTTGCATGACCTTGAGTTACCTAAATAAAATCTAAAAGAATTATATCAATAATTGGAAAATTAAACATCACGATTCCCTGTGGACGATACTCGGTCTTTTAGGTCCTTATTACTACGATCGACTGGTACACTTGTGATGACGCTTTGTTGGGTCTGATCAAGTTTTGGCACCGTTGTCGGGGAATCGGCATAGTTTTAATTTTCTTATTATTGAGGCATTCGAGTAGATCTTAATTTATGGTGTATTCATATGTAATTTTTCTTTCATTTTTTTATTTTGTGTTATTTTTTGTGTATTCCACGTACTCGAGGCACTGACCCTGCTCCTTTTGATCCAGA
>JAOANK020110347.1:0-18242 GCA_026257165.2 Telfairia occidentalis
ACGTGGGAGGAGGATCTCCTCCCACTTTCTCTCTTCTTCTTCTCTCGATAAATACCTCTGTGTTGTGAACACAAAGGTTGCTGGAATTTTACATATTTCTTCTTCCCTCACAAATTGATCCCACAATCAAATCCTTGTTTTGATCTAGAGAATAGCAAGTTTACTACGTGGTGGTGTTCAGGTTTGAAATTACGGTAGAACAACAAAAAACTACGTGAATTGAAGAAAGGTTCTTCAAAGGTAAAATTTCTTTCTCTTTAATTTTATGTTTTAAATGCATGTTGCTTCCCAAATTCATTCTTGAATGCATTAAGCGTTCAATTGCTTCCGCTGGGAATTCGATTCCTTCATCCATAAGGTTGGTGACCAACCAAGCTTGAATGCTTCTTTATAAGCACCTCTAAGCAACGCATGGGAGAATGCTTAAGGGGGGGAGGGGAGGTTTAATTGCTTAAGCAAATTGACAAGTCTTTTTCAAAGAAAAGAACTGCGATTTTCATTGATCAAAATTGTCTCTCTAAAATACAAAGAGTTAGACTTTTTAAAAGTAAGGAAAAAATTGAAAATTAGCAAGGAAAATGAAATCTAACTATTTTCCTAACTTAGCAAAGCAATAAAATATTTCCTAATAAAAAAGGAAAAAATCTCAAAACAATTAGGGATAAAAAGAAGCAATTTCCTAAATTAGAAAATATTATGGCTTATTTAATTTGAAATAATATCCAAGCCAAAATTATTCCAAAAATTACAAGAGAAATAAAAAAAGGAAGTATTACCATATTTATTGTGGGCAGTAGAAAGAGACTGCAGGTATTGGGATTTATGCCCTAAGCTCGTGACGTCATATAAACTATAATGATGCAAATAAGATAAACTTAAAAATGATTTGTGCATCTTGTCAATAGCGACATTCAATGTCTAATCGCTCCTTAGCCACCAGATGTATTCTTAAACTTGGTATGTAGCACAAATACGAGAGGATCAAGTTTAAGAGTAGTGGTTTAAATGGTCTACAATATATGGATAGGGTTGAGACATTATTCTGGTACACTATTGATGCGGTCCACTTTGCAACAGTTACAAATGGTCTTATCCAGATCTTTCACGTGGTGACATATAGAGTGAAGGTATCGTATGCAATGGGATTGCATAAAACTGCACCGCGATGTGTTCTGCACATTTCTTGTAAGGCCGTTGAAAGAAAATGCAAACACATCACTAAGATGATCATAGGTCATTTGATCTAAATTATGAGTGTTATGAACTCCTGCCTATGTGAGTATGTTTGAGCAACGTGGTGAGAGTGACTTATATATTTGCTCAATAAACCTAGTATCTTAGGAATGCATTCAATTGGGGAGTTGGGAATATTCCTACACAAGATAGAATTCACAGCCATTCAATAGTGAAAAGTGCAAAGTGGGCACTTCTTCATATTGGGTGTGTATATAAGTGATTTCCTTAATGTGTTGGTTTAAGACTTGGATAATAAGGTACCTGCATTCTTGATACTCCAAGAAGAATTTTCCTATGATGAGATTCATGGAAGGTTATCCATTAGAGAACCAGCAGTACTTAAGGAGTAAGAGGTGGGGCGAGTGCAAAACAGTAATTTCATCCAACTAGAACCATGAGGCACTTTGTGAAAAATCAAATGAGCTGTAATCGTTATATTTGTGGACATAACTCATCTACAGTGCGAGAGTGCAACCTTAGATTTATAGTGGAGTTACCTTGGATTAATGGTGGGGTTGGTTAGTTGAAGAGTTTGACTAACTGATCTTAGCCATTGGATCTCAAAGCTGTAGGTCCATAAGGTCCCCTTGCTAGCTCGTTACCTCTGCAACAAATAATTGATTGAGAGAAAATTAAATAATAAAGATTATTTAATTTTCAATTAAATTATTTAATTTAGGTATTAATAATAAATTAGATTTATTATTAATTAATTACAAATTGGATAATTTAATTTGGATATTAATAATAAAGTTAAATTATTATTAATTATAAATTTAGATTAATTAATTTGACTATTAATAATAAATTAGATTTGTTATTAATTAATTAGAAATTGAGCTAATTGGAATTTGGAAGTCCAATTGGACAGTTGGATCAACTTTATGCCCAATTACATAGGAAAGGAGTCCATTGGGTTCTGGAAATCCAATGGGGTATGACTCAGTATTAGGGTCCATGGAAGAGTCCATGAACCCAAACCCATGAAATGAGAGCTGAACAATTTAATTATGGAAATGAAAAAGAGTCTTTTAATTTTCATAATTATAATTAGAGAATTTAAAAGCCCCTAGGGTTTTGGCCTTATAGAAGGAAACTTATGGTCAAATCCTGAGGAAACAAGTTATTTGCTTCCTTCTTCTCCCTCTCCTCCCAAGAGCCAGAAGAAAATTATTTTCCTTTTGAGTTCTCCCAAAACGGTGCCCACACACCAGTCCGTAGTAGATCGAGGATAGCTTGGAAGATCATGTGGAGTCCCTTAAGCATATTCTTTATGCCTTTGTCATCCCAAAGGTAAGTTTTTCGAAAACTATTTTTTTTGTAAAAAATCTTTTTAATCAAAAGTAGCCATTGCGATCGTCGATTTCTATTCAATGTGGCGCTTCCATTGCACCGTGTTCCGGATTGAATTTGGGTGATTTTCCTTCAAGCAAGTGCGCACGACGAAGTACCCTGAGAGGTTTCCTAGCGAGTGGAGGAGGCCACGTGAGGCGTAGGGACGCACGTAGGCATAGGTAGCTAGGGCTAGCTGTAAGTGGGTGTAGGGGGGCATGGGCACTAGCGTAGGTGCGCGCGTAAGGAGGGGGCACTCTTGATGTGGGTGCTCAGGTGGTAGGGCTATGCGTGCTTCATTAGGGCACTTAGACACACAGTAGGCACGGCGAAGATAAGTCACTATGAAGTTAGCATAGGCACGGGTGCAGGCAATTGTGAGATTAGCATGGGCATGAACGTTGCTGACTATAAGGTTAGCTGGGCATGGGCGCGAGGTGATGTGCGACAGCAAAGGCATGGGTGCTTACCATGGTGCACACACTAGATGTGGGGCATACGGATGCACGCAGTGGCACACTCGCTAGCAGGTGATGTCCAGGCACCAGGGCTGGGCACGCGACGTCAAAACATTGTCTTCTAACTTGAAATTAGATAATTACATGAGCAATTATTTTCTTCTTTCCTCTCCTTGCATACCTTCGAGCAATCTCACTTGACCTTTGGGGACTTGTTGAGAGTCAAGGGCGTTTGGACTTCTTATGATCACATCATGATTAGTAAAACGTGTATATAACAATAACACATAAGAAATGAGTACTATTAGCAAAGCATACATTCACACTGTTAACATAATTTATTCATGATTTTAAACTATGGGCCAAAGTAATTTAAACTACATCATAAAGTATTTTGGAACCTTAATGACCTAATGGAGAGAAGAGATAGCAAATAGAGAGACAGAGAGAAGAAATTTGTCTAACCCACTTCGTATTGTCCAATGGAGAGAGAGAAAGAGAAGTAGGTTTATAATATGTTCTAATCACTAATGGAGAGAAAATGAAAGAGAGAGAAAGGAAAGAAAATTTGTCTAACCCAATATGTCTAAAGTAGCTACCATAACTACATGATAGCCGTCATAAACTAAACCTCGCATGCACATATTTTGACTATTATAACTGCAAGATAACTAAACAACAAGTAAAACATGTCACTTTAGAGAGTCATTCTCAATTAAGTGCATTTTGTGAGGAAAACATAGGGTCATTCAATTAAGTGCAACCCAAACTTCAACTCATTATCCAAGTCCATATAACTTATAGAATATAAACGATTTAAATTCCTTTTTATTTTTTGAACTTTTAAATTTATTTTATTTTGGTCTCTAAAATTTTAAAATATTTATTTTAATCTTTGTATTGTAGAAATAGATAATTGTGTGGGTTTTCTAATTTTCAAATGTCTATTTTAGTTTTTAAAATATTAAAAAATAATTATTTTCCTTTCTATTATTCTACCACTTTACCTGTAACGACCCGATTTTTAAGACTTAGACTTAACTAAGACTGTTACTATATGCATGCTTTTAAACAGTGTAAAAACTCAAAATAAAACTTCAAAGAAGAAAAATAAACTTTTATGAAAAAGAAAACAACTTGCAAAAAAAGAATATTTTATTAGGGATCTCTAGGAAAACAATAAAATAAAATATTAGAAACATAAAGTAATTCCTAGACATCCATGAAAACTAATCTAGACAATCTAATCTGGGAGCTATATCATCCTGTAACCATGGCCCATATAGTAATCATCGCTCGTTATCCGCTCTGCACACTTCCATGGCGTAAGTAGTACTATGTTCTTTAATAAATTTCTTAATCAAAATGTTTTTACTGAGTTCCTTAATAAATTTCTCAATCAAAATGTTGCAACTTCCAGTAACTAAAAATCATCCACATAGATTAGGATAATTAGAACTTGTGTACCTCGTTGGAAGTAGAACAGAGTACTATCAGGTCTGGAATTTTTGAATCCCCATTTAGTTAAGACTTGCTTTAGACTATCATACCACGCACATGGAGCATGTTTCAAACCATATAGGGCTTTGTTAAGTTTGCACAGTGGTTACACCATCTTTGATCTATAAAACCTTCTAGTAGCAACATATAGACATCCTCTTCAAGTGTTCCATTTATGAAAGCGTTATTGATGTCCAATTGTCTCATTGACCATTCTCTTGCTACTGCTATTGTTAGAATAATTCTAATTGTAGGAGTCTTCACAACTGGACTAAATGTCTCATTGAAGTCCACACCAGGATGTTGATGGAACCCTTTGGCTACTAGTCTAGCCTTCAATCTCTCAATAGTCCCATTCTGATTGTACTTGGTCTTAAAGACTTATTTATTACCTACTTGATTATATTTTGGAGAGAAAGAAACTAACATTCATGTATCATTTTTCATCAGGGCATTCATCTCTTCACTCATGACTTTTTTCCAACCTTGAGATTGTAAAGCTTCAGCCACACTCCTTGGTTCAGTTATAATCTCATTCACTTTCTGTTTCCATGTTAGATAGGAATGAATTTTAGGCTTGAAGATGCCATTCTTCGATCTAGTTTGCATAGGGTGTGAGGGAGCAGTTATTGTCTCTCTATTTTCTTCTTCTTCTTCAATGCTATTTTCCATATTCAGATTAGTCCTTGTAGTATTTTCCATTTCTTCCTCTATTTCAAGTACATTTCGATGATCACTTGAGCCTTCAGAGAAAGGTGTTACCACAGGGGAGTCTAGAGCATCAATAGGTGAGGCAAGTGAGGAATCATTGGTAGTTGTAGGAGTAGTTTGGTGACACAAGCTGTTGGATGTGGCAGAAAGTTCGTTTGAGTTCTTTAGCCAAGTCACAATGGTCTCATAGTCTTGTTGAGTTAAGGACGAGGTGGTTAGGAACCCTAGTTTAAAAGGGAAATCATTTTCATTAAAAATGACACTTCTAGAGATGTATACACGACCACTTGAGCTTAGACATTTGTATCCCTTATGAGCCTCATTATAGCCTAGGAAGACACATTTGGTTGAGTGGAATTGGAATTTATGTTTTTCATAGGTTCTCAATTATGTGTGCAAAGATCCTTGTATGCGGTTAGCCAAGCAGGTCTCCACGACCAAGGCACCAAAGTTCAACCCAAGAAAACTCACTAAGAACTTTAGTAGGACTCGATGCTAGGAACTCCTTGGTTATGCGAACCCTTAAACATACAAAGACACTAAAACCCAAAGTTTGTGAACAAACCTAAAGGAAGGTCATGACTGTTTAACTTTGAAGTTACGGTCAAGGCCAAGGAGCAAGGCAGCTTGAATGGTTTCACACTATTCACAGACTCATTCACTCCAAGCAAGAAACACTCCAAGAGTTTGGTGACCAACCAAGCTTGAATGCTTATTTACAAGCAACTCTAAGTAACACACAAAAGAATGCTTAAGGGGGGAGGGTTCAATTGCGTATGCAAAAAGAACAAAATTTCATTCTAATGAAACTTCAGCATTCATTAATTCAAAAGCTTTTGAAATGCATAAGTATTTGACTTTTTAAAAGCCAAGGGAAAATCGAAAAACAACAAGCAAAATGAAATCTAACTATTTCCAATTTTAGGAAAGCAATAAAATATTTCCTAAATAAAATAAGGCAAAAATCCCAAAATAATTAGGGATAAAATAAACAACTTCGTAAACTAGAAAATAATATGGCCTATTTAATTTCGAAATAATATCTAAGTCAAATTATTCCCAAAATTACTATTGAGAACAAAAAAGGAAAGTGTTTCCATATTGGTGAATGTGGCACATAGGTGGCAGCAAGAAGTAGCAGACACGCGCAATGAAGGGCCTTGAGAGGTTTGCTGGTGCACGAGTAGGGCCTGGTGGGGCGCAAGGGCTCGCACTGGCTTGGACGATGGGTGTTGGGGTGCGTGCACATAGAGTGGTAGGATCGTGCGTTCGTTGTTGGGGCACTCAAACAAGTTGGTTGTTCGGATGAGGTAAGTCAATGTGAGGTTAGCGTGGTTGTAAGGACACGTAGGGAAGAACAAAACAGACAAAAAAATTGATCCAAATGATCGGAACTGACCGAATCAAAGTCGGGCAGTCGGGTTTGCATGCATAGTCTGTCGGTCTCAATTTTTCCAAATAAAAATTGAAAGTCGGTAACCGGTCGCATCAGTTTGGCTAAAAACTGACCGATTAACTGACAATATTAAAAAAATAAAATAATACCTGTCGTTTTGGTCTAGTTTTTTAAATAAATAAAAAATAACAACTTCTGGTATGCCTTCTCACCCATGCTACACTTTTACCCTCTTCATCTCCCTCTCTTGTCTCTTCTTCTTCATTCACATCTGCCCTCACTCACGCCTTAAGCCCCTCACCTCACCTCACGGCAATGGCTCACGGCCTTCAAGTTCTCCTCCGTCGCAGCATTGCTGTCACAGCTGTAGACCTATATAGAAGCCTAGAGAAGTAGAATGACAAGGCTATCTCTCTCCTCCATTGCACTCTCTCATCTCCGGCTCTGTTGCAGACTCAAACTCACCTCTCCCTCCTTCTTCAAGTTCGCACAGTAAGAGAGTCACCATGGCAATGGTGATGTGATCCTAATAAGCCAACACGTCTTCAACCCTCAACAAATCATCATCAGTGAAGAAAGATGTATCGAAGGCACACCACGAGGGAGAAGAAGAAAAAAAATTGCTCATGCAATTTTTCAAATTGGAGTTGGAAGTCAGCACCTCAACGCTACGGGACAGCGCCTAGAAGCCATGGACTAGCACCGTGACACCGCACGCCCAGCACTGGCACCTACACATCTCATGCAAGCTCGCGCTCTACCGCATGCACCCATATGCGCCACGCCCAGCGTGGGCCCCTTGCCTAGTGCCCTTGCTGATGCTACCGCCCAAGCCCGCACGCATATGTTCAGCTAACCTCACAGTGGTCTGCTTCTCCGCCTTCAAGAACCTCACAACTGCCTGCCAAAGCGCCCCTGCTAACCTCGCAAGAATGCCCATGCTGCCTGCGCGCGCACTGTACCCAAGTGCCCATTGCTCACGCCCGTGTGTGCCTACCACCTGCCTGCCCATTGCTCACGCATGTCTATGCCAGCCACCCACGCTAGCGCGCGCCTACCAGCAGCGCTAACTGCCCACGCCTGCGAGCACGCCTGCCCAGTCGACGTGCAGGCAAGCCCCCTTTGCCCTTCTGCATGCACACGCCTGCTGCCCCTACTACCAATGCTGTCGTCCATGCACCCTTCTCGCAATTATGGAAAGTCTTCCCTATTTTATTCTTATTTGTAATTTTGGGAATAATGTGGCTTGGATATCATTATGAAATTAAATAAACATATTGTTTTTAATTTAGGAAAAACTTTTATTTTCTCTAATTTATTTTTATTTTCTGAATTTCATAAATATTTTATGGAAAATATTATTGTTTTTCTAACTTAAGAAATTAGGTGAATATTATTTCTAAATGTTAAGGGATATTATTCTCTAGGATTTTATTTTCCAAATAAGTTAGGTATAGAATTCCCTCCACATTTTCATTTCCTTTTTGTTACACTTTGGCTTTTATAAAATACCAAAACCTTGTACGTTTGAGAAAGTTTTGGATGAATGAAATTTTTAAGTTCTTTTTTATAAAAGACTTGTCAATTTACATACGCAATTGAACCCCCCCTAAGCATTCTCTTGTGCGTGGCTTAGACGTGCTTGTAAAGAAGCATTCAAGCTTGGTTGGTCACCAAACTTGTAGAGTGTTTCTTCCTTGGAGTAAATGAGTTTGTGAATAGTGCGAAAGCATTCAAGCTGTCTTGCTCCCTTGCCTTGACCATATCTTCAAAGGTAAACCGTTCCTAACTTTTCCTTTGGGTTTGCTTTCACCAACTTCGAGTTTTAGTGACTTTGAGTGTTTAGGGGTTCGCTTAACCAAAGGGTTTCTAGCATCGAGTTCCACTAAAGTTCTTGGTGAGAAGCTTGGGTTGAACTTTGGTGCCTTGGTCGTGGAGACTTTCTTGGCAAACCGCTTGCAAGGATCTTTGCACACATCACATGGGTTTTTATTTTTTAATTTCTTAGTGAATAAATAAATTTTAGTTTATTTTTTTAACTCCTCTACAGCTCTCGGTCTCTCACTTCAACCTCATGTCGGTCATCTTGTGGTCGTCTTGTGTGAAAAGTCGAATCAGTCCTGAAGCAGTTAGAATATTTGACTCAACTCCTAATAAGCTTAGTAAGGCAACAAGCTATAATTAGTATTTGCTATAAGTTAAAAATATAATTTTTATAGTTTATTTATGGATTGATAACTTATTGATCGAATCCCTTTTTTTTTTAGAGTAAACAGGGATTTGGATTCGTAGCATTTGGAAACAACTATTTCAAATACAAATGTTATAGAAAAAAAAAAACAAACCGACATTGTTCCATCAAGTTCTACAAGTGCACCAAGAAAGCGTAAGAATACTAAACAATCTATAGTTTGGGATCAATTTGAGAATCTAAAAGATTGTGAACCAGACGATATTGTGGGGTTGTATATGCATGTCATTCTAAGGGTAATGGTTCTGAGACTATGAAAAATGACTTAGAAAATTATAAGAAATACCCTTATCAAAAGAAGAGAGATCCATTCCAAAAACAATTGGTTTTCAAACTTAAAGAGGTGATTGGGGTTGGGGATTATGAAAAAATACTTGTATGTGAGTCATTTGATTTGGAGAGTTGTCGACGAGCTCTAGCTGAAATGATTGTTCTAGATGAGTTGCCTTTTAATTTTCTGGAGAGTAGAGGTTTTAAGAGATTTATCAACAAATCAATAGCTTTGTGTGAGCCCAAGTTTGTTATTTCATCTCGATTGACTATTGCTAGGGATGTTCTTAAGATATATCTTAGTGAGAAAGAACATTTGAAAGACATGTTTATGAAAAATGGATATAGAGTTTCTCTCACTACTGATTGTTGGACTTTTGGACAGAATATAAATTATATGGCACTGACAACACATTTCATTGATTCTGATTGGAATTTACATAAGAGAATTCTTAGTTTTACTCCAATTGAAAATCATAAAGGGGATATCATTGGTGAAAATATAACGAAAAATTTAAAGAGTAGGGGCATCGAGAAAATTATGACTATGACTGTGGATAATGCGAGTTCGACTGATATTGCTGCTGCATATCTTATGAGGAGATTCATTAGTGGATTATTATTGGATGGCAATTATTTGCATGTTAAATGTTGTGCACACATATTAAATTTGATTGTATGTGATGCTTTCAAGGAGCATTATGAGTGCATTAGTAGGATTTATAATGCTGTAAGATTTGTGAGGTCTTCTCCTGCACATTCTATGAAATTTAAGAAGTGTATGGCACTTGAAAAGATTTTTTGTACGAGTTTAGTGTGTCTTGATATTAACACTACATGGAACTCTACATATATGATGCTTGAAGAGGCTACAAAGTTTGAAAAAGCTTTTGAGAGATTAGAGGATGAAGAACCTGCTTATATGAATGAATTCCCACCTAGAAAAGAAGATTGGGAGAATGCTAGGATATTGGTGAGGTTTTCAAAAGTCTTTTATAATGTGATATTAAAAATTTCAGGCTCTTTGTATACTATTTTTCAATCTCATATTTCGTCAAATTAGCACAATTCAAAATTGCATACAATTAAATTGCTTGAATACTATAAATTCAACTCTTTCCACGATTTGATCCACGATTTATGAAATTTAAGAAGGCTAACCTGTTATTTTATGTTGCTGCTGTGTTGGATCCACGATTTATGAAATTTAAGAAGACTAACTTGTTATTGTATGTTGCTGTTGTGTTGGATCCACGATTTAAGTTGAAGTTCTTATCTTATTGTTTTAACAATTTATTGGGCCAAATGCTGCAAATACCATGACTAAAGAAAGTAAAGTATGTTTTGAGACATCTGTTTCAAGAATATAGTTTATATTCTTTTGGTGGTACTAGTGGTGGTAATGACAGTGAAAGTGGACTAAGTGGTAGTGGACCTAGTGGACCTAATGCTAGTGCTAGTGCATCACTTGCTCATAATAATATTCTGGATTAAGATTTGGATGATGAGAGCATTTACTATTCGTTTGCACCTTCCTTCTCTACTGACGAGACTTCCACTTTTATTAAGGAGTCAGAGATATTGATGTGTCTTTGCTTTAAACCCTTGTTAAGGATGATACTTCTTTTAATATACTTGAGTTTGCTTTCAGTACTGATGGACGTGTCGTTGACTACTCTCATTCTTCATTGGCTCCAAAGACAGTTGAGACTCTTATATTCACCCAAAATTAGCTCACTTCTGACCAGGTAGATTTAGAATTTCGTCATCAGTTGGAGGAAGTTTCAAATGTTGAAGAAAATATGATTTTTACTTTTACTTTTATGTTACTATTATTTTATTTTCAATCATAAAACTAAAGGTTGTTGTCTTTCTTTCTTTCTTTTTTCTCTCCTAATTTTGCACGATTTATGGTGGTCATAGATGGAGAAAAATATATTGAAGACTTGGTTTTTTCAAAATGAGAGCTTTGATATGATTTTATTAGGAATTATCATTTTTATTTTGAAGACTTAAAAGACTTGTTGTAGATGATCTTGTTTATTTTTGTCGCAGTTATTTATGTACTTAGATGATTTTGAAGACTTGAAAACTTGTTGTCTTAGATAATCTTGGTTATTTTTTTCTTAGTTATTGAAGACTTGAAAGACTTAATTATTGTCTTAGGACTTAGATGATATACATTAAAACAAATGAATTCATTTTAGTTTTATTATATGTTTGAAACTTTGGACTTATGCACTTAAATTTTGGAGTAGAATATATATTTTTATGTGATTATTATATATTTTTTAATTTTTTAAATATAATGGTTCAATAATTATATATGTGCATTTATGATTTAATTATGTTCTAAAAAAATTAAGATTAAAAAAGGATCAATTTAGTTTAACATAATATGTAATTGATAATTTTTTTTTTTAATTAAAAACATGTGTAAACAAAATTAGTTGGAGTTGGCTGAAATTGACATTTTAAAAAACAGACAGATATTGATGGAGGTTCATGGTCATAAAAAAATTGAAAAGAAAGTGACATATTGAATATAAATATTATAAAATTGAACAATTTTAAAGAAACGAATTAAAAACATAGGTAGACAAATTAGATATTGATTCATAGTTTTAATAAAATGAAATGTTTAAAAAATTGAATGATGGATTAAGAAAACAATATTTAAAAAAATGTAAAAAAAAAAAGAAGTCGATTTTGGCGAGAAACCGACCTATCGAATCGACTAATAGATCGATTGAGATTTTTTAGAAATGGAAAATCGTCGGTTCATTGTCGGGTTTCTCCCAAAACCGACCCCGACCGACCGATGAACACCCCTAAGGACAGGCAGCTGTGAGGTTATCTCATGAGCGAAGGTGCAGGCAACTGTGGGGTTAGTTGGGTGTATGCACGTGGGGCTGTGCGGCGACAATGACAGAGGCACTAGCCATGTGGCGCATGTTGGGCGGGGTTGATTCCGTGTGCACGCTTGCGTGTAGTGTGCAAGCGCCAATGCGGGGGCTGCAGCGCCAAAGTGCTGAATTCCAACTTGAAATTAGAAAATTGCATGTGCAATTTTCTTCTTCTTCTTCCTCCTCGCATGCCTTCGAGCAATCTCACTTGACCTTTACGGGCTTGTGTAGAGCCAAGGATGGATGAACTTATCATGATTACATCACTCAAGCAAGGAAAACAAGAGCACCCAAATACATTTAGGAGTTTGTAGTTTGTAACTTTGCCAAAGGCGACCTCTGAAGGTGACTTGTAGTAGGATGGGTGTAGGGAGGCGATTGATGATATAGGTGGCGGCCGTAAAAGCATCCCACCAATATCTCAATGGCATCGAGGGTTGGGCTAGGATGGAAAGACCCATTTCTACAATGTGGCAATGTTTTCTCTTAACTATCCAATTTTGCTCAGTTGTGTGTGGGCATGGATGACGAAACTCCACACCCATGGCCTTTTGATGAGGTTCAAAAGATCTAAACTCACCTCCCCAATCACTTTGAACCATCTTTATTTTTTTGTCAAACTTATTTTCCACAAGCTTTTGATATTGAAGGAATGTATTGAAGGCTTCTGACTTTCTTTTAAGAGGGAAAATATGGGTGAATTTGGTAAAATTATCTACAAACCTGATGTAGTAGTTATAACCTAAAGTAGAGGCGATAGGTGAGGGTCCCCAGAGGTCACAATGGACAAGCTCAAGTGGTGTATTAGTTTGAGAGTTAGAACTTTTGAAAGAAAGAGAATGTGACTTTTCAAATTGACAAGCATCACAAAAAGTGAAATTTTCATTAACTGAGATTTTTTCATTACAAACTTTGAGAACTTGGCTCAACACCCTATCAGATAGGTGACCTAAATGTTGATGCCAAATTCTATTGACTCTAGATTAACTTTAGACACTAAAAATAGTAGTATTTGGAAGAAAGAACAAACTTTGTACTGACTCTAGACTCAAAATTTAAAATAGAGGCTTAATGAACTTGGGTTCTGGACTTGGCTTCACAGCTTCCTTTAGGTCGATTAAGTTGAAGTTGGTAAATACCATCTCTAAGACTCCTTTGATGTACCACCTTGTTGTTGTCTTATCCTTTACAAAATAATAATTTGAGTCAAATTCCACCACAAAATTGTTGTCAGCTACATGCTTCAATATACTTAGAAGATTTCTCTTAATATTAGGCACATGTAATATGTTTTTCAGATTCACAGAGTCATTCTTTGTATCAACAACATTATGACCTACACTAGCAATTGAGAGTTTAGAGCCATTACCAGCTGTTATAGACTCATTACCCTGATAATCAGACTGCACGTCAAGTTGTTCAAATCAAATGGCACATGATTTGAAGCTCCACTGCCAGCTAGCCAACTACATCAACTACCTCTGGTGTAGCAATATAGACAGTGTTCTACCCTCCATTGTTATGATTAGGGGAATTAAAATCTTTCTCAAACCTGTGATAGCATATTGTAGCCAAATGCCCATATTTTCTGTATACTTGACAAGTGGGCTTTAAGGCATTGCTTCGGTAGTTGTTGTTTCTTCCTCAATTATCTCTTCCTCTTCCATTTCCTCTGTTTCCACCTTGTCCTGTTCCTTGATAGTTAGCTTTGTTGTTGCCCTGGGGAGGGGTTGAATTTTGCCTATTGAAAGTAAGGTTGGCAGTGAGATTAGATGAGAGATTACTAACCTCTATGTTCTGATTTATAACATTCAAATGGAGTGTGTTTTTAAATGTGATGAATGTGGTGTGCAGCTCTTGGCATGAGAGTTTCTTTTTGTTAATCTAACATATTATGGGCAAAAGGTGATAGCATACAAAAATGTGCTATCCATAGGCTTTATTTTACTAGTTTTGTTTGTTAATTTCGAAGCTTTCATGACTATTTTGGTTAATTTGTAGGTATTGGGCATTTTTAGAAGAAATTATGATTTCAGAGTTGTTCGAGTCGAAAATTGAGCTTAAGAAGATCAAATTTAACGAAAGAACGAAGAAAGGAGGTCAAATACAAAGAGACCTAAGGCTGCAGCATCGAGACGCCATGCAGGGCGTCGAGACGACTAAAATTACTAGAATTTTGATCCTGGGATAACAACGTTGAGACATTTCTCAACAGCGTCTCAATGCTGATGTACAACGAAGAACAAGCACTTCGCGCACGTGTCCCTACAGTAAGCAGTGTTGAGCGACAGCGTCTCAACGCGCGCACTCAATGCCCTTCACCTTCGCTCAACGCGTTGGCCAACGTGCGCAACACCCTACCATCCTATCACATGCCCCACGCAGCATCAACATCAACGTCTAGATGAGTGCACAAACGCCTAGATACGTGCACAAGCGTCTAGACGCTCCCACATGCTCGCGCGCCAGCCTAGCCATACGCTTGTACCTACAGCATCTCAACGCCATAACGGGTGCCTTGACACCATAAGTGACCTCACGAGTGATGACCCCACGCGCCTCCAGCCCAATTCAGCCCACGAAGCAACATTGAGACGCTACTCCAACCGTCTCAATGCTACCCATATTATTCGCCCTATGTGATTGAAGTGTTGTACGCCTTTTGGATGAAAATGAGGCAGTGTCGAGACGCTGTCCTCAATGTCTCAACGCTGTGGGCAGAGAGTGATAATATAAGCTCATTTGTTCTTTCGAAAATGAGGAGGCCATTTGGAGAGTCGAGATTATATCTTGGAGCATGATTTTTCAAAGGGAGAATGAGGTTCCCATGGAGTCCCCAGAGCGATCTAAGGCTCAAGATTGTAGGCTTCACGTCGAGAACGAGTATGGCACGCGTCTTAAGGAGTTTTCTTTGCCTTTTGTAGATTTTTTTCCAATTTGTAATTTCTTGAGGGAGTCTCTGTTTTATTTTGTAGATTTGAGTGGCGGGATTCTGCCTCGACTCGTTTTGTAATGCATTGTGACGTGTTTATGCTTTATTAATTTTATGCACTTTTTCTTATCCCTTGTCATTCATTCATTCATTTATATGCTTAATGCTTTCATCTTCTGATCAAGGATTAAATTGTAGAATTGATTTAAGTTTTAGCTCGAGAGAGTAAGGCTTAGATTAGATCTTGAATGCATGACTGTAGTAGGCCAACGTAATGAGCTAAGGTTTATTTTATTGAAGTATGTGTTATTATTTCTAGTGGGTTTGTTGTGAACCGTGATGAGAAACAAGTTTGCGTTGAGCTCGAGAGAGGATGAGATCACTATGGGTCTTCTAAGGGGTGATAATCGGTGGGTAGTTCGTAATGCCTTGCTAGCATGTCGGGTAATAGATCGAGAGGCTGAGTCTGCATGTTTAGTGAGAGACTAGCTGAGCTCAAGAGAGGAAGCCGAACTTTAGTTAATCCCAACTTATGGTTGCATTGTGATAGAAAAGTTTGTTTGTTAATAAAGTATGTTGTTGCAAAGCATGTCAATTCTGTTAAGGCATTTTCTCCTTATGTAACCTCCATCTATCTAGAAGTAGGAGTAGGGTAATTTAGAAACCCAATCCCGGGGATGACACTTGATACTCAAATTCACTATACTAAAACTAAAGCGTACACTGCGGTAAATTGCCAAGTGTCAGCGATCACAAGGCCAGAGATGACATGGGAAGTAAGGTCTTCTATCCCAACTGGTGCTCCTCCAAGTGCCAAGTTATCTACAATCTATTTCATAAGAGTGAGATATTTACTCATCTTCATGGTCCATTTTCCAGTATTTTGGAGTAAGGCTTTTAGCTAGTTTTTGTTTCCTAGCTCGATTTGTAGAGCCATATAGGTCCTCTAGAGCTTTCTTTACTTGCCTTGATGTTGAGTAGTTGATAATCTCTGAAGTTATAGTAGGGGTCATTGAGCCCTACAACCATCTAAGGAGAGCTTGGTCCATGGTTGTCCACACCTCGTACGCCAAATTCACAAACAATTCTAATGACCTTGCGTCTTGTCCTTAAGGTGGTAGGAGCTCAGTTGGTTGTGCTTTAGTTCCAAGCACATATCCATCAAGTTTTGCCCTCTCAACACTGCTATGACCCTTTTTTTTCCATAGCATACAATTTTTCTCATCCAACTTCCCAGTGAGAATGGTGGAGAGAGGATTTCCAAAAGGAGGGATTGAGGTAGGGTTCATTGTATTCCTTACAGTAGCTGTTCGTAACGTGATAGCAACCTCTGCACTTGTTTCTATGGTGCTATCTCCATCAGTGTGAGTATCTGCTAAACAGAGAATGGAAACGACTGGAAATGATTAGTGAGGATGAACCCCACTCTGATCTCTAATACTAAGAAACAATTTGGGGATAATTCACAGCACAGAAATCAAGGTTGTGTTGTCTTTTCTCATTAGAGGAAACAATTATATATATATATATATATATATACATACATAAAACCCTAAAGAATACAAAGAAATAAGGGTCGTGAAACATAAGGGCCCAAACAATAAAACACCCCAGACTTAAGAAAAAGAATAACAGCCCGTAAAGGCCAACCCAAGTATTCTATTTTCCAAATCCATTAAAGCTTTGTGATATCCTTTTCCTTTTAGGAATCCATGATCCTAAGACTTTCAAGATTCCTCATAAATTCAATAAATCTCTCTCTATAGATAAATAGAGAGATCTCACTTGTAATTAGGTACGCAAAAAAAAAAAATTAGACCCTTACTTTTGTTGTATGTAACTAGATTTTTACTTCTGGCTTAGGCTACTCACAAGTCTCAATTTCAGAGAGGTGTGGACTACCTTTTTCTTTATTTTGCCGGCACTGATTGTTTGATTTCCTCACTCAACAAATTTATCGTTGACCAAATTTTGGCATCAACACCTCCAAATTGAGGAGTCGACCATGGGCAAGACCTTATTTTCTTATCTTCTTGGATGCTGAAAAAAGACAGCCTGAAATTTGAGCATAATGGTATAAGCTTAATTACTTGGATAGACTTTGGAATGACAATTTCCCCCAAAAGAGAATTATCGAAAAAGCCTTTCATTACTATTACTAACACATTTTGATTTTATTGTGACATCCCACCCTACGTGGCCACTACAACAAATATCACATTCCATAGTGTCGAAAAAAGCCATTGTAGACTTTTCCTAGCATTTTTGAAAAGTCGTGGTAGGCGATGTTATTGAAAACTTCTGACTTTCTATAGTTCTTTTTTGACTTTCTATAGCATTTTTCCGGTACTATGAAAATGCTATAAAAAGTCTATTGTCTATGACATAACATCAATGCTATGAAAATTTTCATAGCGTTTGTAAAAAATGCTATGGTTGGTCTTTAATAGCATTTGTTATAGCATTGAAAAAACGCTATGAAAAATATATCATAGCATTTTTAGGCATGACATGGTAGCCGATGTTATTGAAAGTCCCTGACTTTTCATAGCGTTTTTCCAACACTATAATAAAAGTTCATTTCCTATTGCACAATTTTAATTTTATGAAAACTTTTCATAGCATTAGCGGAAAAAACTATGATTGGTCTTTAATATCTTTTTTTATAGAGTAAAAAAATGTCATAAACATATAGCATTAGTAGGTGACTTTTAATAGCATTTTTTATTTTTATTTTTTTTAATATTTGTACCATTTTCGAGTTGTATATAATTGTTTTTATATAATTTTATATAAGTACAAATTCTTTCAGATTTTTATTATAAAATCAACTTCATAATGGTATCCAACACATTAAAAGAAATTCACAAAGTAATTTCTAATTGAATAGTAAAATACAAAGTTCACTAAAATTTAAAAATTAAAGGAATATATGGAGTAGTTACGCAAAAATTTCAAAAGTAAACTAATATGGAGTACAAACTTCAAAGACCAATTGGGTCTTTATCTTCATCTATATGTATAGCCTCATTTACTCCACCTACAATAATATATTACAAAAAAATTATATATATAAACAAACTCTTTTGAAACTCTTATGTCATAGTTGCATTTATTATTGATATAGAAGTTGAAAAGAAATTTGAAACTTGCAACATCATATATCAATTCCCAGTGCTTCATGAGGTTGTAGAAAATTTTTATGACATTGTTCAAGCATTAGAGTTAAATATTTTAAGACATGTCTAAA
>JAOANK020110441.1:0-18240 GCA_026257165.2 Telfairia occidentalis
AATACCTCTTTTTGAAATGAACGCTTCATTTATAGAAAAATATACTTTATATACATGTTCTAGCAAACAAGAGATAGATATCAAATTCCTATAACACTTAGGAATATACAGTACATTTTCTAGAAAAATGAATCTATCTCTGAAAAACAACTTGATATCTTCTACTGCCTGAGCTGAGATGAGCTCCCCTGATCCAACATGGAGAGTTATCTAGCCTTTCTGAAGTTGTTTCCAAGAACTACTTTCCTGAAAATAAGAACAAACGTCATTAGTGGCTCCTGAATCCAGTATCCAGGTTGTAAAATCATTTTTCACTAAACACGTTTCAACAACCAGTAAATCATATTTTCCTTTGTTTTCCTTTTCAACTTTCTTCTCGGCCAGGTACTTCAAACAATTTCACTTCCCATGCGCGTCTTGATTGCAGTAGAAACATTTTCCTTTATCTACAATCTTTCTCTTGGCTTTATCTGCAACAGGAGGTACAACAATCCCTTTCCCTTTCTTATTCTTTTGAGTACTCTTATTCTTGGAAAAAGAGGTGATAGATTTACCCTTAAAGGACGCTCCTTTCTTAAATTTCTTGATAGAAGCAGCAACATTTGCTTCAACTTCTGTACATTTATTTTTTAGAAGAGATTGGTAAATCTGAAGCTCGATGAGAAGTATGGTCAAATTATACTATATTTTATTCATCATGACATTAGTTCTAAACTGCAGAAAACTCTTCGAAAGAGATTCCATGACGAAACTGGCCTGCCTCTTCTCGTTAATGACAACCCCGCTTACTTCTGCCAGGTCGAAATGGACAATCATGTCAAGAACGTGTTCCCTAACTGAGGTTCCCTCTTTCATGAGGCAGTTATAAACGTATCTTAAAGCATCATGCATGGCCGATGAGGATGGTTACCCAAACTTCACCTGCAATGAGTCCATGATCTCCTTGGCGGTGATCATTTTCTCGTGCTTCTTGGATAATGTATCTGATATACTAGCCAATATATAGACTCGGGCTTTCTTGTTTGCCCTCGTCCATTTGTCATAAGCCTCTTGAACACTTTGGTTGGCTGTCGAGCCAGGATTCTGAGGACACTCCACTGTTAAAATGAAACGGAGATCGTCTATCACTAATATTGTATTTAGATTGGATTTCCATGTTGTATAGTTTTCCCCGTTTAGTTTTTCAGAAGCGAGTAGTTGGATTATTGAACTTGTCATTGCTGAAAAGTAAACAATTTCTATTAGTAAATTGATTACCTATATTTATTCAATCCATCAGTTTTAGCAAATTTTAACTACCCCAGATTATATTTGCAACGATATCTCAGTGAGTCAGAATAACCGCCACTGAGAGGTAGTCAATTACTCCTTCACTGAATCAAGACATTCTTGACTAAACACTAATACCAGAATAACTCTTATTCCATTAGTTATTTAGTTACCGTTCATTTAGTCAAAATTTACTAACACTTAATAAAATTCATAAGTGTAGACCTGTCATTTTCAAATTACAGAGATCAGAACCAAGCAAGCTCTCTCGAGGAAAGTCAATACTTGAAAACGGACCTAAGAAACCCTATCCATTTCTGGAGTTCACGGTGTTCCGAATCCCGTGTTACAACCCTCCGATTGGGTAGGTGCCCATATTAGCATCAAGCGGGTGCAACATAGGAATCTCACAGTGTCACCTAATGGAAGAGACCTTAGGACATGTTGACACATACCCTTCACCCCCTTACTATGAAGTACTTCCCCTATTCACCTTGCTCTTGATTTATGCAGACACTTTCCGAATGGAGCAGTCCCGGTAAAAGAGACACGAAGCCCTGCATAAATCTCACGATGTGAACTCTTAGGGACGCGAGAGCTAGCAAATAATACATCATATGCACTATTTCTCCCCCACTAAAGCCTTCTAGTTAGTTTTTGGGTATTCTTTTACTTAGGTATATTCCAACTAAAAAACAACCTAAGTCTAGGTGATTAATTCGAGCATAACACTTATACTGGATTTTAACCTACGATGTCTAGGTGATAAACCATTTTATTACCTCACACCGCTCATGCATGCTCATAAAATCGGGCTCACTAAACCCAGACGCCAGCTCGATCTCTTGGTAGGAGGTGTTCTATAAACCGTCAACTTAAATACCCCCAACCTTAGACATGACCTCGCTGGGTGAGTTTTGTAAACTTAGTTTTACAAGAAATCGACCTAGTTTAACTATTAAAGAAGGTGATTGCATTGAGTGATTACCCTAAGTGAGCATGTTGTTTATCTTTGTTATAGATTTTGAATGTCTAATTCATTTTATAATACTTATAAAACAAAGACATTCAACCATCCATCTATAACATACATCTGCCATTCATATCAAAGATCGATATAACTCTGATACCTAATCTCATGATATCTATTCACGCAAATCAGCCATTATAACACTTATAACATGCTTGCTATGAATTTAGATATGCATACTATACATTATAACTCTTATAACATACTTGCAATGCATTCTATCCATGCATACTATACATTATAACTCTTATAATGCATGAAGCATGATTATCCTATGGTGGGGTTTTAAATCAATATGACATACACTATGCATATAAGATTTAACATTTAATTTAAACATACATTCACAGTGCATAATAAATCAAATCAAGCTAAAATGGGTTGATTTTGGCATCACAAGCACACAAATAACTAATTATTACAATAATAAATCAGGATCTGTGCTTGAATCGACCCAAACCATCACGAACCAAGTGGAAATGGCTTGAACCGGACTCAAAAAGGACAAGTAGAGGTTGAACCGGCTGCACATGTACTGAACCGGAGCTAAACCAAACACCAGGTTTGAACCGGACTGCCCCTCGGGGCCGCGCTTTCTGGATTTGAAACGCAGCGTCGAGACGTTGTTCTTCGACGTCTCGACACTGCCTGGGAAGTGAGCGTCCCTTGTTCTGCAGCAGCATGGTTCTTGCTCCAAATCTCTTGGATTACAGCCTAATTTCAACTCTAAATGACTCCAAATGAATACAGACCCTTAATCACACATTAAGGCCCTAACATTACTGGGCAATTACAATTAATTTCAACAATTGAAAGCTTAAAAGGATGCCAAAATCACAAAACACCATTTTAAAACCATTCACCAATCATCTCATGAATTAAACCCCACCAAAGCTAATTGAGTGTAGTAAGCATGCTCTAATACCAATTGAAGGATGTACAAACATGCTAGCATAGCGAAATATGATCAACTGCACTCTGATAAAATCATGCTTTAAAAGGAGAAAAACAGATAACAAGTACACATACCTTTGTAGCTCAAATTCTCCCTTGATCTTCAGCGGATTGGATCACGAACACATCCCAAACCACCACTAGAGACTTCTCACCTATTCTCCAATCTTAGAACGGGATGGTGGGATCCTTTAAGTGGTGAATTTGAGAGGGAAAATGTGAAACTTTGTTATTTTTCAACACATGAACATCAAGGAATTTGGGAGCAAAAATTGATCTTCATCAACCTTCTTATTTGCATGAAATTGATTCCTATTTAAAGCAGAAATCATGCACAACTAACACATCCCATATTGACACTTCAAATCGTGATGAATCAAGCAAGGGGAAGGTGGCAAATGGAGGTGAAAAAGCATGAAGGAAAATGGATTTTCACCAAAATTCATTTTCTCCTCTTTTTTTCTCTCTTTTTAATTTTTAATTTTTCTATTTTTTTTATTTTCATTTTTAATTTCAAAAATTAAAATGAAAAATAATAAATTAAATTAAAATATTTTTAATTTAATTTAATTTATTTTAATATCATATATTAAAATAATATTACTTTACCATCGATCCCGATTTTCGAAAAAAAACTATTTTTCCAAATATGAATCCCTATTCATATATCCAACATTTAAATCTTATTTAAATGTTATTTCAACTCCCTTTGATCGTTTAATTTGCAATCAAACATCAATAGGTTAAATATATCGTATATATTTAATATATTCTCCCTAAACTGAATTTGAACACTTCAAATTCATTAACCATATTGTTCTAAGGTTTTATCAGATATGAGCTAGCCTAGGGACCTAATGGACCTATAGATCATGAGCTCCAACAATCCGAGATTAACTAGTTAAACTCTTTAACCTAGCTAACCAACATTCGTTAACTAACGGGTCACTCCATTAAAGCCCATAGTTGCACTCTCCTCACTATAGATATATTTTTGTCCATTTGATATAACCATGATCAGTAAGTCGACCCTTCACAAGTTGTTCGTAATCTCAGCTGGGTCAATTGACTATTTTACCCCTGAGTTACCTCTTGTTCCTTAAGTACCACTAACCCTCTAATGAACAACTGGTTTGTGGTCCAACCACCAAACTGAATTCCCTCTCGGGCCAATGAGAGGGTGGGGCCCCTCGTTCAAGATCTAGATCAACAGTTAAAGGAACGACCTCTCTACTATCCCTCAAGTCGGGTAGGAGTCAATTCCACCTTGCAGGACTATGTCCCTATCTATCTGCCCGGTCTTACCCCTGAAATGGGAGGCATATTGAGCAGGCGTTGTTTGACCTCTCTCACCCATGCAGATCAAAGGATAATCTCGAACAAACAAGAGTTCATAGTTAGCTTAGGATTAAGATCGAGTTACCTAGGTCATCAGTTTGAAATTAGTTAGTGTTTTCAGTAAATGGTGTTATAAAGAAGCAGTGACTATTTCGCGGTCCGGTCTTATGCAAACTCATTGCATAGAACGCCTCCACTCGCATTGTCTCCACATGAACGATTTAGGATCACATCGTTTGTATGATATACAAAGCGGGTCGTGTTCCACAGTGTCCCCAAGAGAAGGTACCCAGCCTAATACGTATACTATAGACCGTTTTGGCTATTTACTTAAACCTGATTCACTTTTATGTCTCCACATAAAGTTCAAGTATTGATAGTATAGCCATGTGTTCGTAGTTTATTGGATTTATAGAGTTATACTTAATTCAATAACAATCTTTACTAAATAACTTCAATAACTACTTTATTGATAATAGAATATGTTTACATGACATTGAGTTTTAGGACATAAAAACCCAACAAATTGCATAAGATACATTGGCAGAAAGGAAGTTAGTTGTATCAGATATAACTCGATCACAAAAACGCTGTACAATCGAGCCATTACGGAGCTAAGAATCATACAAAATCAAGCAACCCTATCCATTCCCAACGAAGTAGCGATCATATGACCGTAGCAAGTCTTGAAAGTCTAGGATGGCCTTGCAACACTAGAAGAACTGAGGAGACGAGTGAATAACTCAAATATTGCGGCCACAAAAAACATAAGTATTAATGCATGCCACCCAAAGCAAACCAGACTGGACTAGGATTAGCCAAATGCCTAGCCTCTAGGCCCCCTTTTGAAAAAGGGACACAAATCTCAGATCACACCACCTTGCTGCCCCCCCGATGCGGGCGAGTATCCAGAAGCTCCTTTAATAAAAAGAAACACAAAAGTCTCTACACATCCTAAACCATAAGGGTAGGCAATAGAAATACACTCGCCCAATAAACTTGGAAACTGTGTAGAACATACCAAATCAATTGCAGCCCATCACATATGAAAGTAAACAAGTAGACGACGAGTGCACCCTAGAGACAATGCGTTCCAATAAAGGTGCACAATAGCTATACGATAGTCTGACCGAGAGCAAATGCACACCAAGATACCACACAAATATTGGAGTGCTGCTTGTGTAGAGTGAAGTGAAAATATTCAATGATAACTACACTAAGGATGTGCAAGTGTACATAGTCAACAACAAGTGATAAGTATTTATATCGTCTCCAAGAGGATTAATGGTTGGTTCCAACTTATTCCAATGCAACTTTTAGTGAACTCAAAGGTGAACAAATAAATGATTGTGATTCTTGTATTGACTAATGCTTGACTAAAATAAATGACATAATAAAAAGAATGCTTCCAGATTGTAACGATATGAATGAGTAGGTTCAGATTAAGGTACGATGCTATTTTTTTAGATAGAATGTTGAAGCAAAAGAATTGCATAATCGAATCACACAACAATAGTCTCTCCTCTCATACTTTCGAAATATCTTAACTTAACTCCCATTAACCTATATGAATTTATCTTGTTGTATATGTAGAAAATTTATCCAGATCCGATTCGAAACCAGGTGCGGTGAAAATGAGCGCATTGATTAGAAAACGCAGATCGCAATGGATATTTTTTATTAAAAGGATTTTATAGAAATAGTTTTTGAAAAACTTACCTTTGGGATGTCACAAAGGTGACAAATCGTTAGAAGGACTCCACGTGATCTTTCGAGCTATTCTCGATCTGCTACAAACCAGTGTGTGGGCACCATTGGGAGAACTCAAAAGAACACCAATTTTCTTCTGGCTCTTGGGAGGAGAGGGAGGAGAGGGAGGAGAGGGAGGCAATGACTTGCTTAGGTTTCGACTATAAGTTTCCTTATATAGAGCCAAAACCCTAAGGGCTTTAATTTAATTATGAAAATTAAAAACTCTTTTTAACTTCTGTAATTAATTGTTCAGCTCCCATCTCATGGGTTTGGGTTTATGGAGTCTTCCATGGACCCTAACGCTTAGTCATGTCCCATTGGACTTCCAAAACCCAATAAGCTCATTTCCTATGTAATTAGGCCTAAAGCGAGTCCAGCTATTAAATTAGTCTTTCAAAGTCCAATTAGCCCACTTTCTAATTAGTTAATAACAAATCTAATTTATTATTAATAGCCAAATTAAATAATCTCAATTTATAATTAATTAATAATAAATCTAATTTATTATTAACATTCAAATTAAATTATCTAATTTGTAATTAATTAATAATAAATCTAAATTATTTTTAATATCGAAATTACATAATTTAATTAAAAATTAAATAATCTTTATTATTTAATTTTCTCCCAATCAATTGTTCGTTGCAAAGGTAATGAGCTAACAAGGGGACCTTATAGACCTACCACTTTGAGCTCCAATGATTCAGATCTGTTAGTCAAACTCTTCAAGTAACCAACCTCACCATTAACGCAAGGTAACTCCACTATAAACTTGAGGTTGCACTCTCACATTGTAGATGAGTTATGTCCACGAATATAACCATAACAGATACTTCACAAAGTGACATGTGGTTCCAGTTGGTGAAATTATCATTTTGCCCCTGGCCCCACCTCTTACTTCTTAAGTACCACTAGTTCTCTAATGGATAGCCTTCTATGAATCTCATCATGGGGAAATCTTTCTTGGGGTATCAACAAGGTGGGTACCCTATTATCCAAGTCTCGAACCAGTACATTAAGGAATCACTTATATAAAACACTCAATATGGAGAAGTGCACACTTTGCACTTTCCACGACTAAGTGGCTGTGAATTTCATCTTGTGTAGGAATGTTCCCAGCTCCCCAATTGAATGTGTTCCCAAGACACTAGATTTATTGAACAAACAAATAAGTTACTCTCACCACACTGCTCAAAAAATACACCTACATAGGCAGAAGTTCATAACACACTCAGGATTCAGATCGAATGACCTATGATCATCCTAGTGCTGTGTTTGCATTTTCTTTGACGGTCTTACAAGAAAAGTGCAGAACACATCGCGGTCCAGTCTTATGCAATCCCATTACATACGATACCTCCACTCACATGTCACCACATGAACGATCCGGATAAGACCATTTGTAATAGTTACAAAGTGGATCGTATCAACAGTGTACCAGAATAAGGTCCCCAGCGTTATCCATATACTATAGATCATTTAAGCCACTGCTCTTAAACTTGATCCTCTCATATGTCTGATACACACCAAGTTTAAGAATACATCCGATAGCTAAGGAGCGATCAAACATTCAATGTCGCTAATTTGACAAGATGCACAAATAATATTTAAGTCTATCTTTTTTACATCATTATAATTTACATGATGTCACGAGCTTAGGGCATAAATCCCAACAGTATAAGTGCATTAGGTGAGTGATTATCTCTAACATCCCCACTTAACCAGCAACTAACCTAATCAAAAAGTTAATGTATTTTAAAGATAACCTACTTCTCTTTATTTCTCTCTAAACATAGAAAAGTTATTCATGTGTGTTGGCCAGACAGACATAAATATTAAGCAATTAAGAACATCCTTAAAACAATTTAATTTAAGAAACTTTACTTCAGTTCTAAATCAATTCATTAACATCATCCGTAATCCTCACCTAAAGGTGATTAGTTTATGCTGCAATTACAAAAAAAATAGAAAAGCTAATGAAGATAACATTGGGTTCATAAAGACAAGTGATACGAAGAAAAGAATAGTGCAGAATTCTATGTTGCACTCAAGATTCTGAATGAATCTTTTTTTTCTTTGCTTCAACTTTCACTAACAGTTTGTTGTTCTGCAACTTCTCCTTCCTCTTCAACTCCTTGACTTCAGTCCTCGTACGAAAAACAATAGAAAACGTCTCTAACTCTAAAATTAGCTCACAACTCAAACTAAAACTCTCTAAAACAATTAACTCTTCCTTTCGCAACATCCTTTTCATTTTATATGTCTTCTCTTGTGATTGGGAAGCTCATTAGGTCAAATAATCCACGTGTCATCCATGTCATGACTGCTTGATTTTGAAAAGAAAAATTTTATCTCTTTAATTTAAATTTATGTTATTTTCGCGCAGGATATCTGCTTCTGTTTTGCTACAGAAGTGCTCGATCAATCTTTTGGCAATATTTTGCTAGAATAATGCTTCATCATTCATTGGCTGAAAAACAGCTGAAATCAATAGCAAATAAGCATGAATCTCTTAATAATCATTTAATTGATTTTTCAAATAGAATAATTCAACAATGTGAAAATTATCAAGAATTCTAAATGTAAAATAAAGGTAAACCTAACAATTTCAGTAATAAAGCATAAACACTTTATCAAATAAAGGGCAAAAATTCACCATTAAAGACTTCTAATAACTCTTTTTTGTTGAGTTATCAAATCTCCAAACTTGAACTATTGCTCGTCCTCGAGTAATGCATAAAATTCTAAGCATTCAACAGCACTGAGGTAGGAAAGAAAATCGTGTAGCGGAGTATGATAAACAATTCAATGAAAAACTATTGACTATTACGCTAGTTCATATCCACTTCAAATCAATCTCTTATCTCCTCTTTATTTCCTTGCACATGCCAAAAGTTTCAGTTATTCTAACATTCTTATCACCAAAGTCTGCTAATTCCTTAGTCATCAAATCTACCTACTCAATCCAATAATCAGAGTTCCATTATATGCTCTTCTTAACACGACTTTTGGTATCCCCAGATTTTAGTATCCACAGATTGTTCTCTCAATTCTTTTGCAATAACAAACCTTTTGTTTCATTCAAGTCATAGCCTTTATTTTTAAACAACAACACTTTTGGGTCAGCATACTCTATTTTCCAAACTCGTCACTTATCAGGGATTAAACATTCATTTTCTCAACAACAAACCTTCTTGTTACTCTCTCTTGCCCCTCAGAATGGCAACATTGGTGATGAATTGCACCTAAGTTCTGGGAAGGAAGTAACATCCAGACAACAATCATCCCTTAATCTTTATTTATTTATTTATTTTGAAACCTCCCTTTTGAGTTACTCTTTTACATAGTGGCAAATAATGGGTCTCATAAATACCCCTGGTTACTAGGCCTACTCAAAAGAAAAGTCTTTAAGAGAGAGGAATGTGTTGTACAGAAAAGAAAAATGCAATTATAAAGCTCGATAAAAAATTTAAAGGACCAAAAGGGATGCAACACATCCAAACTTAAAAAGGTACATTGTCCTCAATGTACCTAGCAATCGGGGAGAATCCCCAAACTTAATCTAAAGAATTTTAGGCAATAGTGATCAAGCAAAGGTTAGTTTCTTAAATCTAGAGCAAATTTTCCTTAGGAATCAAACTAGACTAAAAGTAGGATCCTAGGCAAAAAGTATGGACTTATTACACGAGATATATTGAGTCAATAAGTTTTCAACTCTTAGTAGACACAAACACGTGCTCTCATCCTAGTCAATAAGTCTAACATAGTAAGGTTCACACATTCTATAAATGCTGGATCAACACTTATGTTCCATACTAAAGGATTATTCTAAGGATATTAGCTAGAATGCTTCATAGAGACAGAATTGGACCCCAACCAAAAACTAACATTAAAAAGTAAGGTTACCAATTATAAGGGGAGGGGGGTCAAATAGTAGCAGTACAAACTAATTTTCTTTTCAAACAAAAAGATAAAACAAAAGAAGTAACAAAATTAAATAACAAAAAATAAAGAGAACAAGGGACAACCAACATCCCTAAGCATCATCAGTCTTCATTTTCATTCTTCAAATGGTGGATCATGCTCCTCAGCGGCCTTCTCATGCACCACTGGTGGGAGTTGGATCCAAAGATACATCACATCATCCAAAAAAAGGGAAAAGCATTGAGAGGGTTTTGGAAAGTTCGCCTGAATCGCCTTTTTAATGGTAGTATCATGCCTAAGGGCATAACTTCAGTAGATTTGAAATAGCCTTTCCTAAAATTCCATGCAGCTCATCAGCAGCTCATGTTGCTCCAGCAGTTGATAAACACCACTTAGAAGGCCTTCCACTAGAGGTGGTGCTTCATCATGTTGCAGCCGCACAAGATTTGTTGTGATATATCGTCTAGAAATATTGGAACACCAACTCTCTTGCACAGTGTTATGATGGTGTTGGAGAAAAACAACCTGCCTACCCACTTTCTAGAACACAAGTAGATCTCGAAGGCAACAATTTTCCCTACATCAATACTAAACGAGCGAAGGAAAGAAAATACCAGTAGGATGCAATCTTTCTAGATTCTAAGTTTGTGTCACTAGAAGCACTCGAAGTTTCAAAATAGATAACCAGGTGTTGAATTCGGATTTAAGAAAGGCAAATTGAAACATTATGGCACTAGTTGAAGACACTCGCCACTACACTCCCTCAATTGCTACCTCACTCAATGCAACGTTCAGTTGCTCTTATGATGGAGCAATGATCATCTCATTGTTCATGGCATGGGGGTCATATTGGTGGTGGTAGATACTATTAATCGCTCCTGGCGAGAAATCAAATGGAACCCTTCTAACGATCATTTCAAAACCATTGCTTTCGTCAAGATTGGCATAAAACTCACACACAATCCTAATGATTGTTGGTCTAGGTTTCCTACAAAAGCATTCCCATGAATGATTAGTGATTGCAGTTAAAATATAGTGAGGGAGGTCGTCGTAAGGCTCCAAAAATCCATGTTTAGCTAGTAGATACCTTTTCTTGATGTCTTCATATCTACGACGAGCAACATCACTGACCAAGCGATTATGAACAGGTAGATGGTGATCTAGCATTGGCTCTAGCATGGGCTCCTTCCCTTTTCTCCGTGCTTTCTTTAGACTTGGCAAAGCTTGGGCAAACTCTTTCGGTTTCTCAGAGGTTTCTTCGTCTTTTTGGTCTTCTTCTTTCTCTTTGATGTACTAGGTAAAGGATCCATATGAGTTTCCTCCATGGTTTCTTCGACAGTAATCTCTTCTTGCACGGCAGTGGGTTCCTCTGGTTTTTCTTCTTTAGGTTGATCTTCTTCGATGGAAGGCAGGTTGTCTTCATGTTCTTCCTCTAGTCAAACTTTTGTTTCAGCAATTGAGGTTGAAGGTTCCTCTTCTTCTTGCATGGGTGCCTAAATCGATACAAGCACTTTGTCCCCAATGGGCTGGCCTTCAACGGGGTGCAAGAGGTGAAACAAGTTGCCTGTTATTCTTCATTTTACCTTTCTTCGGTGGTAGAGATGGTAAAGTAAGCCTTGTGTTCCATCTCTAGAGGTAAATGGCATGCCTTACCATAGATTAACCTATAGGAAGACATTTCTAATGGTGTCTTGAATGCAGATCCATATGCCCAGAGAGCATCTAGTAATATGAAAGACCAATCCTTCCTATTCGGGTTAACAACCTTCTCTAGGATTTCCTTAATCTCCGTATTGGAAATCTCAACTTGACCATTGGCTTGAGGGTGATAAGGGGTAGATACTTTGTGTTTGACACCATACTTAGCCAATGTATTACCTATTATCATATTAGTGAAATGAGATTCTTTATCACTTATTAGAGCATCTGGAGTTCCAAAACGAGCGAAGATATTTTTTTGAAGGAACTTTGAAACTGTTTTAACATCATTCTAAGCACAAGAAATTGTTTCACCCATTTTGACACATAATCAACACCTAGCAAAATGTAAGAGTTACCATTCGAAGGGAAAAATGGTCCCATAAAATAAATCCCCTAGACGTTAAATAACTCTATCTCTAAAATGAATATTAGTGTCATCTCATATTTTACTCCTAAATTTCCCTTTCTCTGACACTTGTCACATGTTTTGCTGAATAAATGAGTGTCCTTAAACATTAATATCTAAAAATATCCTAATTGCAGTGCCTTTGCTATGGTATTCTGCCCTCTGGAGTGTCCTCCATAGGGTGTTGTATGATATTGCTCTAGTATAGCTCGAACCGTTGACTGAAAAACACATCTTTCCACTATCCCATCAACAAACTGTCTGTAGACAAATGGATCACCCTAGAAATAGAAGCGCACATAATGAAGAAATCTCTCAAGTTGTTACTTCGTCAATAATCCAGCAGCAAGTAATTGGCAATATCTAGGAACCAAGGTATCTCAATATCTATAATCTGAGCTAGTGTAAACAATTGCTCATCAGGAAAACAATCACGTATCTCAGGTTGATGCATCATTTGATTTGTTTGCTCAATTTGTGAAAGGTGATCTGCAACATAGTTTTCTGATTCTTACTTGTCCTTAATCCCTAAGTCAAACTCTTGCATTAGCAAGACTCATTTGATAAGCCCTAACTTTGCATCCTTCTTCAATAGCAAGTAGCGAATAGCTACATGATCTGTAAACACAGCAACTTTAGAACCTACCAGATATGGTTTGAACTTCTCGAAAGCAAAGACTATTGCTAACAGCTTCTTCTCTGTAGTTGTATTCAGCTATGCTTCATTCAAAGTTTTGCTAGCATAATAGATTGGAAAAAATCACTTTGTCACGCTTTTGTCCCATCATGGCTCCAGTAGCATAATCACTCGCATCATATCAACTCGAAATGTAAACTTCAGTTAGGTGATGAAATGATTAGTGCAATGGTCAACGCCTTATTCAGAACCTGAAAAGCTTTCAAACAACCTACATGAAACTCAAATGATCTATTAGCTTCCAATAACATACAAAGACATTTAGAGATTTTAGAAAAAATCCTTTATGACTCTTTAATAAAAGCTTGCATGGCCAAGGAAACTTCTAATTCTCTTTACTAAAGTTCATGGTTCCATCTTCTTAATGATCTCAATCTTGGCTTTGTCCACTTCTATCCCTTTGTCAGAAATTTTGTGTCCTAGAATAGTGTCTTTCTTCACTATAAAGTGGCATATTTTCCAATTTTAAACCAAGTTTGTCTATTCACATCTCTTCAGAACCTCACCAAAATTATCTAAGCATGTGCTGAATGAACTCCCAAAGACTAAAAAGTCGTTCATGAATACTTCCATGATGGACTCAACCATATCAGAAGAAATAGCAATCATACACATTTGGAAAGTTGTTGAGGCATTGAAGAGACGAAAGGTCATTCTCCTTGACACAAATGTATCGTATAGGCAAGTAAAGGTGGTTTTCTCTTGATTACTAAGGGTTGTGTTAATTTGGTTATAAGCAAAATAACCATCCAAAAAATAGTAATAGGCATGATCTGCGAGTCTATCCAACATCTAGTCAATAAAAGGTAAAGGGAAGTAGTCCTTACGTGTAGCTGTATTTAGCTTCTTGTAATCATACATACCCTTCAACCTGTCACTATCCTTGTTGGAATAAGTTCATTGGCTTCATTAGTAATCACAGTCATTCCACCTTTCTTGGGCACACACTGAACAGAACTAACCCAACTGTTGTCTGCAATAAGGTATATAATTCCAAATTTTAACCACTAGATGACTTCATTCTTCACAACCTCTTTCATGGTCGGATTTAACCTTCTTTGTTGTTCAACAAACTTAAGATTCTCATCTTCTAGATTGATCTTATACATGCAAAAATATGGACCGATACCTTGAATGTCTACTAAAGTCAAACCAATTGTCTTTTTGTATTGCTTCAGCAACTTAATCAATTGATCTTCATCTTTAGGCACTAAGTTTGCTACAATAATAATTGGCAATGTCTCTTTCTCACCTAGATAGGCATACTTCACATGTGATGGTAAATGTTTCAACTCAAGCTATGGTAGTTCCTCAACAAATGGATTCATAGGTGGATATTTTTTATCAGTCAAATCCAATGTCTCAAATGTTTTCCTATATTGAGAAATCTCACATACCCCTTCATCTGTTGTGTCAGAATATCTCTCATTTTATATCCATAAGCATATCATCCCCAAACTGTTGAATATCCTACTCATACAAATCTGTCTCAAATGCACCTTCTATAAATTCCTCCAACAATTGCACTACTGAACATTCTTCAACTTCAACTGGATATTTCATGGCATCGAACACGCTGAACTTCACCTCCTAGTCATGCACTGTCATGGTCAACTCCACTTTTTGAACATCAATCAGTGTCCTTCATGTTGCTAGGCAGCGCCTTCCTAAGATTATGAGCACTTCCTTGTCAGCTTCAGAGTTCAAAATTATGAAATCAGCTAGGAAAATGAACTTATCTACCTGCACCAAAATGTCTTCAATTTTAGCTTCAAGATATTTGATTGACCTGTCAACTAACTGAAGTGTTACAGTGGTAGGGTAGCTGCTCTCATTCCTAATTTCTTGAAGATGGATAATGGCATGAGGTTTACGCTAGCTCCAAGATCGCACAAAGCTCTCCTCAATTCATTTCCTCCAATCAAAACAAAATAGTGAATGATCCATGATTTTTAACCTTCGGAGGTAACCTGTTTTTCAAGATAGCACTTCACTCTTCTGTTAAAGAAACTGCCACATATTCTCCTAATTTTTTTTTCTTGGTCAGAATATCCTTGAGAAACTTCACATAATTAGGCATTTGTTCTAAAGTCTCTATCAAAGGTATGTTTATATAAAGGTGTTTCAGAACCTCAAAGAATTTCTTACACTGAACCTCTTGAGTTTTCTGCTTGAACCTTTGTACATATGGTGGTGGTGGAGGTTTAAAAGGAATAATAGGGATGGATTTTGTGGTTTTACAAGCTTTCTGTCCTAGGGACTTCTTCTAGTTCCCCTCATTCTTTCACTGTTGCTTCAATTCTTACCTTATTACTCACACTCTCTAACTGATCAATAGAATTCTGATTTTCACTCTTTTGTTGACTCAATGAACTTGATTTAGCCAAGGGCTCTCCACTTATGAGTTCAACTGCTTGCACTTGCTCTTTGCCTTCCCTTCTAGGATTTTCAGTACTAGAAGAAAGTTGTCCTTAAGGTCCAGTCTTCAACTCACTTGCCAATTTGTCGTATCTGAATTTCTAAATTCTCAAAGGAGCTTACTGGCTCTGTATAATAGCATCATTTTTAGCCTTGTATGCCTTCATAAGATTCTCCAATGAATTTTCAAGAGTTTGTTGGGGCAATTACCTATTTTGCTGAGGTACAAACTGTTGATTATGCTGCCCAAATCAAGGTGGATAATTTCCCTTTTGCTTTGCTTGTGGGTCATGATGATTTTCTCCTTGATTCCAAGCAAAGTTAGGATGATTCCTCCACCAATGATTATAGGTGTTAGAATGAGGGTTGTTTCTGCCTATGTAGCAAACTAAAACAGGATTGTTGGGGTGAAACTCATAACTGTGTCCTTCTCCATAGTGCACACATGACTTCATTGTCACTTGATTCACACTAACATTCTGTGGTGTAGCAACTTCTAAAGGTAGAGTTTTAATATGCTATTTAGGGAAGCTATATCTACTCTAATGGATGTTAATGTATTTACTTATGTTTCTCCTTGAGGTCTCCTTCTATAAGTGTTCCTTGCATCATACCACTAATAGTTATTGTTGAAATCATTTCCAAAATCTTGTATGCTTCATTATAAGTTCTTGACAGCAAGGCACCATTTGCTGAAGTATCTATCATGTCTTGTGTAGCTAGGCTCAGACCATTATAAAATGTTTTAATCTAAACTCAATTGGATAAACCAGAGTGATGATATTTTCTAAGAGTTCCATATACCTTTCCCAAGCATCACTAAAAGGTTCATCCATGTACTGCCTAATCTCAACTCTAAGCTTGGCGTTCTTAGTAGGTGAAAAATAACTTGGTTAGAAATCTCTCTGCTAAATCAATAATACTACTGATATAATATTAAATATATCATGAATATACTTCTTATTACATATATCAACGATATACTTTGTATCATCTATATCAGTGGTATATTAATGATAAATCACTTAAATTACTGATATATCTAATATAAAATTGCACACTTTATTAAAGAAAAACCCACTCTTTTAAAGGTCTTCTAGACTAGGCTTTATTTTTTTATACTACATTTACAAAACATAAAAGTAGTTGCTAGATTTGCAATATCGTATTGAATTTTTTTCAAATTTGCAAGAGCCCCATGATTTATTATCATTTGGTAATTAATATTATTTAATTTAATTAAATTATTTTAGAACAATATATATATAATTTTACTTTTACGAATATATATCATTTTTAATAATGTTCTGCATCTACTATTGCTATAATGTCTACTTTATAGTTTGTGATCCAACCTATTGCATCTTAGGGGAGAAGATTAAAAAAAAAGGGATTAATTTGAAACATTACCAACTAAACAAGTTCAAACTATAAGACTAAATTTAAATTTGTAACAGTATAAGAACTAAATTCAAATTAGGTCAGAACCATGTGTATCAAATTTATAATCTAAAGAAAAATAAATGTAAGATTGTGGAAGCGACAAGGTTGCTAAGCAGAGGCAGAGCAGCACCTACACCAACGAAAGTTTCAAAATGAAAAATGAGTGTTTGATGTGGTTGGTTGATATCCATAAAATGACAACCCAGCGAAGGGTGGGACAAAAAAAGGGTCTTCGGAATTTTTTTGAGAAATTATAATATATGTCAAAATTTGTTGCCATATTTGCAAATGTCACATGAAAAAATAATTTGTAAATATGGAAAATATGGAAAACTTCATATGTCACTGATAGATCAGTGATATCAGTGATAGTATTAGTAGACATGTATTGCTGATAGACCAGTTTTATGTCTATTAGTGATAAAAATTTATCACTGATAGATCAATTTTACTTCAATCAGTGATAAACCATTTTCAATATGTGATAGAGCATTTTTACTTCAATTAATGATAAACGTTTATCACTAATAAATTATTATTTTTACTTCTATCAATGATATATGTTTATCACTAATAGAAATTTTTTACATTTATCAGTAATATAAGTCTATCAATAATCAGTGATAAATCAATACTTTTTCTTTTTCTTTTTTTGCTAGATTTATTCTGGTTATAATTCTATAAAAATTAGTGTGAATTTATTACCTCAAATTATTAAATGTCAAGCATGAAATCTCAAAAATAAGAGAATCATTGATAGACTACTTATAATATATATATATATATAAAAGGTAAAATAATCAACTACTTATAATCAATTTTTAAAAAAAATCAATCATTCATATTAGATCATTTTACAACTTGTAAAAATTTACATGTTTTACAACGGTGACCAACACGAAGACAATGATATTCAAAGGTTGATATCACTGATAGATCTGATAAAGTTAAGTGTAGCAGCAATAGATTTTTATCACATAGTGATAGAAAGTCTACTAGAGATAGACTTAAATCACAACCTAAAAACAATACTTCCTTAAATAGTAAAAACAAATTTCTTACCTTCACCACATGATTTTTTCCTTTCTATTTTCTAAGATTATGTCCAATTTTTTGTTTGATTCTCTATTCAAGCTTAAAAAAAATTAAAACACATAACAATGTAGTCAATATAATATATAGTCTATCATTGATATATAGAAGTCTATCGCTATAGACTAAATTTATGTTTTTATTTGAGTCTATCAGCAATACCAATCTATCACTGATAGACTATAAATGAAAAAAAAATGAACTTTAAACTAACAA
>JAOANK020110759.1:0-18235 GCA_026257165.2 Telfairia occidentalis
TTTCCATATTTAATTTGAGCTAATTAGAGTGTATTGATCCTTATTCTGCTGCTTATGCATGTTGATGAATCCTTCACTAGGGTCGTTCGATGACCTTCGATAACTCCGCCATCTAGAGCATTTAGCTTTGTATCTCTTGCATTTGGGTTTGCAGTACAGCCACGCTATTGCCACTGGCCTTCGTGTTGGAGCTTCTTCCCCTTCCCCTTCGGCATCGACAATCGCGTCTAGTTAGAGGTCGGCCTTGAGGCCTCAAGGTTGGACAAGTAGGTGGTTTGGTGGGACCTATTGGTTTCCCACTTGAGGCGAGTGGTCGACGTCGCTCATTGTTGCTTGAGCCTTCTGAATGTTCAGGTTTACTATCAATCATGTTTTCTGAATGGGTGATTGTTTTGGAAACGAAACAAATTACCTTATCGTTCCTGCATACAATGCCAAATGTTGATGCTTGAAAATTTTATTTTTGACATTTTAGCTCTTAGGTGACCTACAGTGGAGAAATGAACCTGCGGAATGATCTTGTCCCAGTGTGGGGTCGTGGCTATACACTTTGATGCTCAAGTTAGTGATGAGTTCAGTTCGGTTAAGGAGAGCTTTGATAGAAAAATGTGTGCTTACCTTCAAATGGAGTTCATTAGTTTACTTTTATCCTGAGAGACGTGCAGAGGAAGGCTTTAGAGCCTTGTTCCCGATTCAGATGAGAGTGGGCACAGTGGGGCATGCCCACCGCTTTCTCCGATCACGGACCACATTCTGCATATCTCACGAAATCTTTGGAAGTGGTGCAAGTTTGTACCCAGCCAACCTGATAGGTCGGGTCGTGTTGAGCTAAGGTTGCCCCTCGAGCTTTTCCAACTCCGAGGTCTATGCTCCTTGTGATCTTACCACGACACGTGGTGGTCTCTTTAGTAGTGGTATTTTTACCCTTTAACAGACAGAATGATCCAAAAATATTTTTCAATGATGGTAACTTTTTAATATATAATAGATTTAAAATTAAAGTTAAAAATTATATATATATATATATATATATATAGATAGATAGATAGATAGATAGATAGATAGATAGATAGATAGATAGATAGATAAACAATTCGAAATATTAAACAAAACATAATTGAACTAAAAATAAAACACTCAAAATTAAAACTAACACGCATAAAAGATAAGGATAGAAATATCATTATCTACAATTTAACTAAAAATAAAATACACAAGTTTAAATTGCCATACAATATTTAAATTAAAAAATATTTTATATTAAATATGAAATAATTAGAAGAATAACCATAAGCAATGACGAAAAAAATGAATGTGTAACATAATTTGATTTATTTCTCACCAACATTTGAGATTGCACATTAAGCAACATTATTCTATAGTTGTTTATGTTCTATTACATTGAGTTTAGGGAAAAAAATCTGGAGAGAACCGAAAGTAAAGAAAACAAAATGAAAGCTGAAAATGTTGTAAAAAATAAGTGGAAAATAGCTCTTTCATAGTTGTAGAGAATGAAAATGAGTTGCAACTTTTTAGATTCCTAAACTTTTGATATTCTAAGATAAAATATAATTAAAGATGAATTATAGAATAAATTTATATAAGTTAAGACAACTTTTCATATTCTGAAATTTGAAATTACATTTTATAATTTAAATTAAATATAAATAATTTAATAGTTAATGGTAATTAATTATGAGTGACACTTTATAAATTTTAAATTTAATGGAGGGACAAAATAGTTCAAAATTATTTTTCTAGGATTGTGATTGTTTAATATATTATAGATTATAGATAAAAGATACAAATCTAAATCATTTTATTTATTCTCCTACCTATTTGAAGTCATATATATATATATATATATATATAATTCAATTTTAATTATCTTCTTCAATTCTACAAATTATGTGACTCCTACGAATCGTTTTCCTTAATCTTACCAATCTTTGGGCATGTTGCCATTATAGCTGAAAAGAATCTTTATTAGAGGCTCTATTTGTAAATCATTTACAATTCAATCCATCCCACATCCTATCAACCCACATCCTATCAATCTTTATTAGAGTGGAATTTATTAAAAAGATAATAATAAAAAAAGAAAAGAAAGAGGGGCTTAAAGCCGTGTTGTTACCCTACCATCTTCATCTTTTTGTCATTTACACCGACTCCCTTGAAATCGTCATCTACGGGCCCTCCACCTTATTCAATTTGACAATCTAGATTTGAAGTTGGAGAATGCTTGCATAATTTTTCAATGGATCAAAACCTCAAAGAATTTTGTTTTCAGCCCTCTAAATCAATCCACCTGTATTAGTCAGTGCTCTTTGGCCTCCTAAATCTCCACGTACCTGGCGGTGCCTTGCCATATTTTGTTTTTTAGGTTAATTTTTGTCATGAGCCTGTGTATACATGTGTGAGAATATTATTGTCAGGAGATATTCCAGATATATATATATACCAACCCAAATCTTACTGTAGTCAATATATATATCTAATTCATATGCCCAAAATTGATTCAGGTTTCAATTATACGAAATCAAATAATCAATTGAAATAAGTTGCTCAGATAATCAAATTAAACAATCTAACCACCTAAGCAAAAACAATAAACATTCAAGTGAAGAGGGAAGAGATTGACATCAGTTTATATTGGTTCACCCAATGTGGACTACGTCCAGTTCTCTGCTACCGTCGTAGGTTCTACTAAAATTTTTGGGGAAAAGTTACAAGAGTTTACACCAGTGATGACCCGACTTTTCGACATGACTTGACTAGGACCGTACTACCATTCATGCTTTACACTTAAAAGAATAACAATTTTCATATAAAAAAATAACGTATAAATGCAAATTCTTTAGTTTTGGGATCCTAATGAAAATAAACATAAAATCTTTAAATAAATCATTTAGATAAAATAATATCAAAACGATACTCCTTAAATCAAAGAAACTAGACTTAAGACATTCTAATCTTGAAGCTCATGCTGACTTGCACCATGGAACACATAGCAAATTGCCCTTATCAACTGTCATGCACGTCGCTGCCATTACCTAAAAGTTTTAAAAAGAAGGGTTGAGTATTAAAATACTCAGTAAGTAACCGAACTGGCACGGCCAGACATCTATCCACATGCATTCATTCATTCATCTAAAGAAAACATTGGAGACCTAATTCTTTTTCCTTTTCATTTTCTTGTGTGAGCAGTATTATCCCATCATGTCGCTCTTTAAGGTAAATGCATGGGTTTCTTAGGAGACCTTCCTACATCTGATGGTAAAAGGCCCCCAATCAGCGTAGCTAGCTAGATCCCACCCAACACAGCTCCAAATTCTAAGGGAGAGTAATTGCCACAGTCATTTTTCTAAAGATAATCACATCATGCATGAGGTCTCCTAATTAATATTCTTTCAATATATGATGCACCACATCAGCATACATAACAAATCAATTCATAATTCACCATGCATCACAATAGTAAATCACATCAAACAATTACCTAACCTAGTCCTAAAGAATTCTGAAAGTAGAGCCACTTACCTTAGAATCAACAAATTCCAAAGCAACCAGTGGCCCAATCTACAAGGGTCCTTGGCCAACCTAAATCAATTTTCCAAAAATCCAATCACTAAGGTCTCTTTTGATAACCATTTCTGTTTTTGGTTTTTGGTTTTTCTATTTTAGTTCCTTGTTGTTTAAAAATAAAAACCATATATGTTTGATAACTTTTTTGTTTCTATTCCTAAAAAAACAAAAAGGTTAACTTGTTTGATTAATATTTTTGGTTTTTTACTTTTTTAAAAAGTTAGAGAGATATGTTAGAGAGAGAAAAATATGTGGAGACATGGATAATAAATATTTAAAGACATAAATATAATTCTTTTAGATAGAAAAGTTAACAAGAGAAATTATAGAGAGATAAGAGATAAGAAAAAATTTAGAAAGAAAAAACTAAGAAGTAGAATTTTAGTTAAGTTATTTAAAAAAGTAGTTAGAGACGGAAAAAAAATAAATGTGAGAGAAAAAAAGTGAGGAAGTAATTTTAAAGATAGATATATTAGATAGAAAGATAAATTTAGACAAAGAAAATTTTTTTAAAAATTTTTTAAAAATATTAAATTTGTAAAACTAGAAAAGTTAGGATATGTTAAACGAGAAAGAGAAGGGAAAATGCAATTTATACTACTATGAGAGTTTTAGAGAGAGAAAGATAAATAAAAGTCATATAAAATTTTAGAGAGAGAAATTTGGGGTGAATAAAATATTTTTGGAAAGAGAAATTTGTTGGAGAGATATGTCAAAAAGGAAAAAAGCAAGTTTTAGAAAGAATAATGAGTTTTGAAAAATAGAAAACTATTTTTAAAAACTATTTTTTTTGTTTTTAAAATTTCTTTATAATTTCATAAACGTTTTTGAGAAATAGAAAACTGAAAACTAAAATGGTTACCAAACAACTCTATTTTTGAAAAACCAAAAAGCAAAAATAGAAAACAAAACAAAATGGTTACCAAATGAGCCCTAAAAGCTTTCCAATAAAACAATCTAACAACCTAGAATTCAATCTCGAGGCTAGAGTTAAAGAACGATACACACGCAAGGGGGAGAGAGGAAGAAAATGCTACTAGTCGCCGCCTACCACCGCACATCGCTCCTATAGCTGTTGCACTTTGTCATCGCATGCTGTGAAAAGGAGGTAGGGCGAGAGAAAGAAGGAGAAAAAACAGAAGGCTAGGGTTTTCACTTTGGAGTTTTCTTTTTCTTCCCCCCCCCCCCTCCCTCTTCATTTTATGAAGAGAGGATAATTAAATCCCCTTTTCATTGTCCTTAAACAAGGAAAATACTAATTTTGGTTTCCAATTAATAAAAGAAACCTTAATAACCTAAAATTTTAAACCTTAAATGTAACGACCTGACCCTTACATAACAAGGTCTGACCGCTACGACATGCTTACTGAGATTTTGCTATAGTTTTGGTCAAAAAAATATTAAAAGATCACATAAAAACTTTTATTAATCAAGTAATAAAGACTTTACAAAAGTTTCCTTTTACAAAACACTAGGATCCATAAAACGTTAGCGTAGTGGAACAAAATGCATATATGACCAAAACAGTGAGTTTGATTCTTGGCCCCTTGAGTGACGTCCAATCATGCCACCTGTGTTGTATCCTTACCTACAAAATCTGTAAAATAGGATGAGTATATGATATACCCAGTAAGTAGCTCTCACCTAAGGTAGTGTCCAACTGCACAATCACATGCAACATGTCATAAAAACATATGATTGGGACCCAAAACATGAACTTATCATAATGTGAGGTAATCGGTTACGCTTCCAACATGAGTTCCACTACCCTGATAGGAAGATGTGGACTTAAGCTAAATTAGCTCATCTGATAATTAGTAGTTGCATGCAGTCTGTAGAGCCAGAGTCGTATTCAACATCAACCTTTAACATAAATGTAAGGTGAGACTAGAAGGGTGCAACTATACATACCGTACTAACCCCTATCATAAGCAAAATGTAAGGTTGAGTCTAGACGGGTGCAACCATACATACCCTGCTAGCCCTGGAAGCGTAGCCTATACCTAAAACTAACTTGATCTGGACATGACATGAATATACATAATGCATGGGGTCCCTTATGAAGAAACGTATTTTAACATGTAATGCAACATAACATAATTAATGCAACATAACAACGGCAAACTACGATATAAGCCACTTAAAGAAAGAGTGAGATCAGCTACTTACCTCGATCGCGATCCTATTTATTCCAAATTATTCTTTATGGTTTCATCTTGTGCCAAGAGGGGGGAAAGACTTCCTAGTTTTGTGCCCAAAATGAATCCCTACTCCTCTATTTATAGGGAACTCCAACTTTTTAGATTTTTCTTCCTAGAATCTTTATTTATTTATTTAATTTTCTCTCCAACTTTCAAGATTTTTTTTCTTATAATCATACATTCTCCAGTTTTCTTCTTAAAATCATACATTCTCAAACTTTCTAGATCTTTCTTGTTCAAATCATACATTCTCCAACTTTCTAATGTAGAACTTTAAAATTAAAATTCAACATGAAATTTTCTATAATATTTATGAACAATCTTGGGATGTTACATTCTTCCCCCCTTAAGAACTTTCATCCTCGAAAGTTTCTTGGTTCCTAAATAGATAAGGGTATTTGGCTCTCATTTCGTTCTCTCACTCCCACTTTGCTTCTTCCACTTGTTGATCCCTCCAAAGAATCTTCACTAAATTTATTTTTCGATTACAAAGTGACTTCTTTTCTCTCGCAAAGATGCGAACTGAAGTCTCTTCGTATTCCAAGTTTTTGCTTATCTGTAGGGGTTCATAGTTTACTACATGTGATGGGTCATGAACGTACTTTTGAAGCATAGATACATGAAAGACATTGTGCACCGCAGAGAGGGTTGGTGCTAACGCCAATCGATAAGCTACTTGACAACCTCACTCTAGTATTTCAAAGGTCCAGTGAAGCAAGTTTGTCTTTGCATTCGAAATGCATTATGTCTTTCATTGGTGCTACATTTAGAAATACACGATCTCCTACATTGAATTCTAACTCCTTTTAACGATGATCTGCATAACTCTTCGGCCTACTTTCAACCGTTCTCATTCTTTCATGAATTATCTTAATTGCTTTTGTTATTCATTGCACCAATTCAGGTCCAAGTAGTATCCATTTCCCTACTTCATCCTCGTGTACAGGGAATTTGTACTTCTTTCCATATAGGGCTTTGAAGGTAGCCGAACAAATTGTAGCCTGATGACCGTGATTATAAGCAAACTCTATAAGATGTAGGTGCGAATCCCATGCTCTGGTGAAATCTAAAGTGCATGCCCTTAACATGTCTTCTGAGATCCAATTAACTCGTTTTGCTTGGCCATCAATTTGTGGATGGAATGTTGTGCTAAAATTTAGATGTGTGCCCATTGCTTTCTGTAAAGTGTTCCAAAACTTGGAGACAAAACGAGTATTTCGGTCTGAAACAATTGATACTGGGACTCCATGCAACCAGATGATCTCTTTCAAGTACATTTGACCTAGTGCTTCTATAGAATAGGTGGTCTTGCAGGGTACGAAATGGGCCGACTTGGTGAGGCGATCCACAATTACTCAGATCAGGTTGTGGCCTTTAATAGTTCTTGGGAGTCTTGAGATGAAATCCATGGAAATATGCTTACATTTCCATTGTAGAACATTTAGTGGCTGGAGGAGTCCTTGTGGTCGTTGTCTTAGTATTTTTACCTGTTGACAAACCAAACATTTACTTACATAGTTGGCTATGTCCTTTTTCATGTTACACCACCAATAATTTGCTCTTAAGTCTCGGTCCATCTTGGTACTCCCAGGATGTATTGAAAAGCATGACTCGTGAGCTTCCTTCAGTACTTCTTGTTTTATTTCTTCATCTTCCAGTACATACAGTTGTCAAAGGTAGAGCAATGGGAAGTCTGGAGTTGTAGAGAATTCGCTGGCTTCTGACTGCAGCTGTTTGTTTAGGTATTCATCTGTTTGCTGTGCATTAATTATCTTTCTTTTAAAGCAGGACTTGCAGTTAGCTGGGTTATTGGAGCTGTGATAGTTTCAGGTATTAGTAAGATCTCGGCTTTTTTCGGGTCATCCATTATGTGTTTAGAGTTGGTAATTAAACCTACCGTGTGAGCTAACTTTCGGATAAGAGCATTAGCCATAACATTAGCTTTCCATGGATAATTGAGGATCTCACAGTTGTAGTATTTGACCAATTCTAGCCATCTTCATTGCCTCATATTTAACTCCATTTGGGTAAAGAAGTATTTAAGACTTTTATGATCCTTATAGATCTAGATCTTTTTCCCATATAAGCAATGTCTCCACATCTTTAAAGCAAAGACTACAACTGCTAACTCCAAGACACAGCCAAGCCCCTTCTTGGATGCGTCACTGTAGACAATTAAACCCCTTGATCTGCCAGGTATTACGAGAATGGGAGTTATGGTCAACCTTTCCTTTAATTCCTGGAAGCTTTGTTCACATGCTTGGTTCCAAACAAACGGATCATTCTTCTTGGTGAGGTTAGTTAAGGGTAAGGCTATACTTAAGAAATTCTTCACAAATCGTCTTTAATAGCTTGCTAATCCAAGAAAGCTTCACACTTCACCGACCGTTGTTGGACGAGGTCATTTACTAACTACTTCAATCTTAGTAGGTTCCATTGAGATCCTTACTTGTCTTACAATATGCCCTAGATAGGCAACTCATCGTACCCAAAACTTGCACTTTGAGAATTTAGCATATAACTTTTTACTTCTCAATATGGAAAGGACTTCTCTAAGATATCTTCCTTATTCTGCCTCAAACTTAGAATAGACTAGAATATCATCTACAAAATATGATCACGAAGTTATCAAGGCAATCCTTAAAAATTCTCTTCATCAGATCCATGAAGGCTATTGGGGCATTAGTTAATCCAAAGGTCATCACAACAAACTCATAAAGCCCATATCTTGTTCGGAAAGCAATCTTGGGAATATCAGATTCTTTGATTTGTAATTGATGATATCTTGATCATAGATCTATTTTGGAGAATACTGAAGCTCCTTGTAGTTGGTCAAATAGGTTGTCGATGCGTGGGAGTGGGTGCTTATTCTTTATTGTCAACTTATTTAACTCTCAATAATCTATACATAGACGCATTAATTCGTCCTTTTTCTTAATAAAAAAGACAAGTGCTCCCCATGTAGACATGCTTGGGCGTATAAATCTTTTGTCTAATAATTCTTGTAATTGTATCTTGAGTTCTTTTAACTCTGCAGGCGCCAATATATATGGTGCCTTAGATATTGGGTGATAAGGCAATCCTAACTCTCAACCCTGAAAGATAATAATAACCAAGAGACAAGGCTAGAATTAGATTACCTCTTTAGATCAAAGATCTAGAAGCAAGATTTGGAAATCCTGTTCTAAATTGAGTCAATCCACAACCAAACTTAATCAAGGCTTGATCAAATGGCTCGGTTGCAATCTATCACAAGAATTGCAAGAAAAACTTAGAAATGGCAAAATAGATTTCTATAGCCATCATGCAAAAGAAACCCTCAACCCTTCAAATGCCCAAAAATTAGGTACAAAAGTAATGGCCATGATTGGCATGTTTGGAAACTCCTATTCTTCATAATCTAGGCTTTAAAACTAGCATTCAAAAGTTGAAAATACACTTGAGAGTTCATGAAACTAAAATACTAAAAATGGTTTTCAAAGTGGTTGTCAAACTCAAGTGTTATTAATGGCAGCTACATGCTCAATTTCAACCTTGCAAATGTTGACCTTCAAAGCTCCAAATGGTCCTTCCTTACACGAATCAGCATGTAACACATGAAATGGAGGTTGAACCGAGCCTACCCACTTTTGTAAATGAAGAATGAATGCTTGCTGAATCTTCTTGGCCTTGGATCGTGTAATAGGTCCGGTTGGAAGTTGTGGAACACTATGATCTTTATCACTGGTTCAGCTCCTAGAATTAAGTCTATGCAGAATTCTACTTCTTGACCAGGTGGCAAACCTAAAAGCTCTTCTGGGAATACATCTTCAAACTCTCTTATTATAGGAACTGCCTTAATATCATCCATTTGGTTTCGTAACTCCACCACGCTAGCTAGACATGCCCAAGCTCCATGGTTGAGCAAATGCTTAGTCTTTAAGGCAAAAATTATTCTTGTGGCTAATTGTGTATTATAACTCTTAAATTTAAATTTGGTTTCTGTTGGGAAGGTAAATATGACCTCCTTGTGATGCCAATCTATGCTTGCATAATTTGCTGCCAACCAATCCATTCCTAGTATTATGTCACTTATATCTAGGATGACAAGAGTCACTATTAGTTTATGTCCTAATACAGACAACTCGCAATTTTTCACTACTGAGTTAGCTAGCATAGATACTCCAACTGGAATAGCTACTGATAGAATGTGGCCTAAAGGTTCTAATTTTAATTGAGCATGTCGTGCAAACGTTGTGGAAATGAATGAATAACTAAAGCCTAAATCAAATAGAGTAAAGGCATAATACCCAAGGATGGGTATTGTACCTGTAACAACTACATTTTGATTCTCTACTTCTTGACGTGTAACAGCAAACACTCGTCCTTTATGTTGTTGTGTGACCTTGTTACTGGTAGGCTGGGTGTTTTAAACAGTTGACACTTGGGTGACGAGCTTTGGGCAAGCCTTTGCATAGTGACCCGTCTGGCCACAGTTAAAACACACTCCTAAGTTTTGAAGCTAAGGCACTGCCCTTGATGGTGCTTTCCAGAATTCCCACACTTAGGATACTTGAAATTCTAGTTCATCTGTTGTCACTGTACGCCCTGAGTGCCTTGAAAATTTTTTGGCTTGCCACTGCAAACATTGGAAGCCTTGATGGTTGAATTTCCTCTTTTGATTTGACATACATCCTCCTTTAGAAGTTGAGGTTTTGGCAGCACCATGAGTAAGCCCGACTCGAGGGAAAGTACATATTTTTTGTGTTGAAAATCAGTAACAGTGCCCTGAATGGCTTATTTAAAGTCCCAAATAAATCTTTCCACATTCTTCCCTTCTGTGTCCACTAGCTGGGGGATAAATTGAGACAAGTGATCAAATTTTCGTTCATACTCTGGCACTGACATGTTCCCTTGACAAAGATTGAGAAATTCTACCTCCTTTTGATATCTAACTGTCAAAGGAAAGTATTTATTATAAAATCTTGTCTGAATTGTTGTCAGGAGATTGAACCTTCGATTGCTCTTTCTGTGGATTCTCACCAGAACTTTGTGTCACCTGTCAACATGAAAGTGGCAAAGTTTACCTTCTGTTCTTCTGGGGGTACATGTGGTGGCAAAAGTTTCTATTTTCGCTCTCCAATTCTCTGCTACAGTTGGATCCACAGATGATCCATCAAATGTTGAAGGATCGAACTTCTTGAATTCTCAATTCATTTTTGAGCCATCCGTATTATTGGGTATTGGTGTGGTGGATGAGGTTATGCTTCTATTGCTCATATTCTTGTATTAGCATTTGCACTGCTTCTAGTGTAAGTAACATGTAAAGCGTTTGTCCATTTCCTTGAATTTGAACCCCTGTGGGTTCACTTTGAGGTCTGTGTCATCGTGTTGGAACTATGTTTTTTAATCTAATCCTACTTAATCATATTTATGCTTACTAAATTATTTACTAGGTTACTTGTCTAAAAACTCCACTTACCAGTGTATTCGACAAAATTGAAGGCATCACTTAACAAGCTAGACCATCGAACATCACGACTCTTCTAATTCAGGTAAGCCTAATTGGCTCAAATGCACTGATACCAACCTGTAACGACTTGACCCTTACATAACAAGGTTCGACCGCTACGACATGCATACCTAGACTTTTCTATAATTTTGGTCCAAAAAATTTAAAATAAAAACACATAAAAACTTTTATTAATCAAGTAATAAAGACTTTACAAGAGTTTCTTTTTACAAAACACCAGGATCCATAAAACGTTAGTGTAGTGGAACAAAATGCATATATGACCAAAAGAGTGAGTTTGATGGTTGGCCCCTTGAGTGACGTCCAATCATGCCACCTATGTTGTATCCTTACCTACTGATATGATAGATTACATGTAAACTATGTGCTGATTGAGATTAATTTTTATGATAAATTCTGGATAAATTTTTTCGTTTTAATGAATGATTGTTCACCTAACCGTATGTTGAAAAGTAGAATTTTCATGCTTGCATGCTAAGAACTATGATTTCCTATGATTTGCTGTAACTTGTATGTGAGTAGAAATAGGGAAACTAGTAAGCATACTTCTGAAGTAAGCTATGCTTGAAATCCTTGCATTTTGAGCACATGGTTGTCCTATTTATAGTCTTGAAGGCTTAGAGTGTAATCAATAGAGTTAGACTTAAGTTGCTTCAAAAAGGTTGGATTGTTGATAGTGAAATTCTAAAATAAAGGAGTCTTTGATTAAACTTTTGATTATTAAAAAAAGCATGTCTAAAAGAGGTTACTCTTCCTTTCTTTGGCCCCTTAGTCGATGGGAAATGCTAAATAAAATTTAAAAAAAAAAAAAAAAGGCAAAAAGAAAGTGAGTATGGTCCTAGAATAGAGGTGCTGCTAGTAGTTGGATGCTCGGCTTCTAGGAAGCGGAGGTAAGCAACAACAACGGTGGTATGTCTTGACTAGGCTCCTCTTTTAGACAATTTTTTTGTTGCTAAAAAAAGGGTAATTATTTTTTATAAACTCCTAAAGTTAGATTTTTCACTTGAAAACAATTTAGTATTACAGTAGGGGCAATTTAGGAAAGATTTCATTAAATGCACTTCGACTTGTAAAGATTAGAATAGGATAGATTTACACACACACACACACAAGGGAGGGTAAGAATTGACATTTGACTTGCTTATCAATAGAATGTGCATGAACATTTCATTTATTGAGCTCATTACACGTTACTATGCATTGAGTGATGAGTTTGAAGCATGTTAGCATTAAAGTTCTATTATTATTTGCATTTTAATTTTGCTCCGAACTAGCAAAACTCTAAGTTTGGTGTGGTTGATAGCCCTCAAAAAGTGCTATTTTTAGGACCTATAATTTAGTAATTTTGTATGTTATAAGTGTCCTTTGATACTTTTATTTGTGAAATTTTTGTAGGAACCGAGCATTTCAAAGAAAATATGAATTTGAGGTTGTTCGGGGCGAAAAATGAGTCAAACAATCCACAAATGGGCTAATCAAAGTAGAAGATAAAGGAGCAACCAGAGAGCTAGCATCTCAACACTAAAGGGCAGCATTGCCCAAACAAGTGACAAAGAAGGCAGAAGCTTCAACGTTGAGACGCTGAAGAAGTACCATCTCAACGCTACAATAAAATTTCCAAAACAGAATAGGAAATTCGATGTAGTGTCGACAACGCTACCTCGATAATTTTCCCCCTCTTTGAATAATTTGATAGCATTTTGGTAAATATCAAGCATAGCATCTCAATGTTGTTATGTAGCGTCTCGACGTTGCGGCGATGTCTATAAAAATAACCTTATGTTCTAGGTTTTGGGAGAGAAAAGCTCTGAGAGACAGAAGGAGAGTTCGATTTTGAGGCTATTGAGCAAGGAAGAGTTATTCCAAGTGATCGAGGGTGAAAACCAAGACCACAAGGAGTGGTTTGACGAAGGAGACTACGTTAAAGCAATCTGGGAAATTTCTTCTTCCTTTACTTTACTCTTTTTCTGCTATTGAAATCTGTTTAGAGGAATTTTAGAGCAAATGAGTGGCTAAAAGCTTTGTAATCTTAGGGTGTTGGATTTTTTAAGTTAAAATTTGATGAATTGATTAATTTTATGGATAAATTATGTTTGCTAAATCCTCCTAGTATTTGATGAATTTATTGTTATTCTAGCATGAGAATGTTGAATAAATTCCCTTTATAATTGATATAGCTTGAAAGAGTATGTCAATAGTTAGATCTTGAATGCTGGGCTTTTGAAACTTATGCATGAAAGTGATAGGTTTAAATTGAGGCAAGCTTTAGAATCAATCCAATAGTCGTATTTTCTTAACAATTGCATGAAAGTGAATAGTTAATTGAATGTGAGATTAGGTGTTTTTTAGAAAGAAAGCATGAGTTTGTTAGAATTTACAAACCTAAAATTTTAGTATTTTAAAGAGACCTAAAATTGTTTAATAAGTTAAACTTGTTTAAAAGAACCCAACACCCTAGGATTCTTGATTCTTGAAATTTTCCTCCCTAAGTGTGCATATTTTAGTAATTTTCTCCTTAACTTTAATCACTAAATTTCACGTAATCCCTAGATAAAATTGGAATAATTAATTGAAAACTAAGTAAGTTTATAACCCGATTTCCAGAGGACGATACTCGGCCTTAGAGCTGTTTTATATTACAACTTGACTCGTACACTTGTAGTATCTCAGTGAATAGCGATCAAGTTTTTGGCGTCGTTGTTCGGGAATCGACGAATTAATTTTATTATTTTCAAAAGATTTTAATACAGCCTTAATCTAGGGTGTATTTTATTCTATTTTTCTTCTATTGTTGTTCACCATAATTTTTATCACTAATTATCTCGGTGCATGCGTAGAAATCGTGAGGCTAACTTAGTTCCCTTTGATCCTCAAATAGAAAGAACTTTGAGAAGGAATCTTAGGAAAAACAGGAGTAACCCAGTGGTCATAGAGGAGCAAGAAGCAGAACAAAGGGCAATTCATGACTATTTTCAGCCCATTATTCCCATAGCTCAACCAGAAATCACACAAACACCAATTGCAGCATGCAATTTTGAGCTAAAATCGAGATTGATTCAGATGGCCCATGAGAGAGCATTTAGAGGCTTGGCCACTGAGGACCCACATAAGCACATCTACTATTTTTTGGAGATTTGTAGCATGGTAAAAATTAATGGTGTATCTTCTGATGCTATTCATTTAAGATTGTTTCCATTCTCTTTGCATGACCGAGCTAAAAATTGGTTGGAAACACTTCCAGCTGACAGCATCACCACTTGGGATGAATTAGCCCAGGCATTTTTGAGTAATTTTTTCCCACCCTCAAAAACTCAGAAGCTTAGAGCATAAATCAGTGCTTTCAGGCAGCACGAGTCAAAACAATTGTTCGAAGCAAGGGAGCGCTATAAGGACCTATTATATAAATGCCTCCAACATGGTTTTCCCGATTGGTTGCAAATTCAATTTTTTTATGATGGGCTAACTAGTGCTACTAAATATATCTTGGATAGACAAGGACCTATTATATAAATGCCCCCAACATGGTTTTCCACAAGTTACCATTGGCTTGTTGATAGGGTTGTTACTAGAATTCTGGGATTCCATGAAGTCGATGATGTAAGTGCTCTAAAAGTACAAATGGCTCATTAACTAATGCCCTCAATAATTTGTTTATCCTAGGAAAGTCACAGTCCATTGCAGCCATGGCAGCATGTCAAACACATCTGACTCGAGAAAACCCAAAGGTAGAACAAGTTAATTATGTGAATAGGAATCAAGGGTACATAGGAGGTCCAATGCACAATCAGTACGACAACAGCAATCCCAGCTACCAACACATTATCATCCAGGTTTGAGGAATCATGGGAATTTTTTCTATGCGAATATAAAGAATGTGTTGCAGGGTCATCCAGGATTTGCATCATCTTCTTCGTATATTCAACAACCAGAGAAACCCTCAGTGGACGAGCTGGTGACCTTGTTCATAACTGAATCCAGGAATAGGACAGCTAGTTTGGAAAGCTCAGTGGATAGTCAAGGAAAGGCTATAAAAAATATAGAGATCTAGTTAGGACAAATGGCTACAACACTTACTCCTTGCATAAAGGAAAGTTCCCAAGTAACACAAAGATTAATCCCAAGGAACAATGCAAGGCAGTCACCTTGAGAAGTGGTAAGCAGTTGGGAGATGCTAAGTCTAGAGAGCAAGAGAAAAGAGCAACTGATGAGTTAGAAGAGAAATTTGAGAATGAATCTACTAAAAAGAGCAGAGTTAAGGAAAACGTGAATTGTACACCGTCATAATCAAATTCAGGAAGTTTTTCAAATCCCATTCAAATAGTTCCTAATAAAATCTCTTATCCTCAAAGATTTCAAAAGAAAAGGCTTGAAAAGAAATTTGCTAAATTTTTAGAAATGTTTAAAAAACCTCACATTAATATTCCTTTTGCAGACGCTTTGGAGCAAAGGCCCAATTATGTGAAGTTCATGAAGGATTTTGTCAAGGAAGAAGAAGTTCGAACAATACGACACAGTGAACCTCACGGAAGAGTGTAGTGCAATTTTACAGAAAAAGTTACCAGAAAAGCTAAAAGATCAAGGGAGTTTCACTATTCCTTGTAGTATAGGTGACTTTATAGTTAATCGTGCACTATGTGATTTAGGTACTTCCATTAACTTGATGTCTTTATCTGTGTATAGAAAAATTGATATTGGAGAGGTGCGGCCAACCATCGTGACACTTTCACTAGCAGATCGCTCACTAACATACCCTAAAGGCATAGTTGATGTTTTGGTAAAGGTAGAGGACTTTATATTTCCAGGAGATTTGATGGTTCTAAATATGGAAGAGGACTCTAAAGTCCCAATCATCTTAGGAAGGTCATTCCTTGCTATAGGTAGAACCTTAATCGATGTTCAACAAGGTAAGTTGACTCTAAGAGGCAATAATATGAATGATTGTTCTCCTGACCGTATCCTGAAAAGTAGAATTTTCATGTTTGCATGCTAAGGAGTATGATTTCCCATGGTTTGCTATAACTTGGAAATAGGGAAACTAGTAGGCATATCTCTAAAGCAAGCTATGTTTGAAAAAGGATTCCTTGCATTTGAGAACATAGTCGTCCTATTTATAGTCCTGAAGGCTTAGAGTGTAATTAATAGTGTTAGACTTAAGCTGCTTCAAAATGGTCGGATTGTTAGATAGTGAAATTATGAAATAAATGAGTCTTTGATTAAAATTTTGTTTATTTAATAAAGCATGTCTAAACGAGGTTACCCTTCCTTTCTTTGGCCCCTTAGTCAATGGGGAATGCTAAAATAAAAAATTAAAAAAAAAAAAAGCAAAAGAAAGTGAGTACAGTTCTAGAATAGAGGTGCTGCTCGTAGTTGGATGCTCAGAGCCTAGGAAGTGGGGATAAGCCAGAACGAAGGTAGTACGTCCTGACTAGGCCCTTCTTTTAGACAATTTTTTTGTTGCTAAAAAAAGTGTAATTATTTTTTTTAAACTCCTGAAGTTAGAATTTTCACTTGAAAACAATTTAGTATTAGAGTAGGGTCAATTTAGGAAAGACTTCATTAAATGCACTTTGGGCTTGTAAGAATAAGATAGACTTGCACACACACGCGCAAGGGAGGATAAGAATTGGCTTTTGACTTGCTTACCGATAGAATGTGCATGAACATTTCATTTATTGAGCTCATTACACGTTACTATGCATTGAGTGATAAGTTTGAAGCATGTTAGCATTAAAGTTCTGTTATTTATTTGCATTTTAATTTTGCTCTAGACTAGCAAAACTCTAAGTTTGGGGTGGTTGATAGCACTTAAAAAGTGTTATTTTTAGGACATATAATTTAGTGGTTGATAGCACTTAAAAAGTGTTATTTTTAGGACGTATAATTTAGTAGTTTTGTATGTTATAAGTGTTTTTTGATACTTTTATTTGTGAACTTTTTGTAGGAACCAAGTATTCCAAGGAAAAAGGTGAATTCAAGGTTGTTTGGGGCGAAAAATGAGTCAAACAAACCACAAATGGGCTAAATGAAGGTAGAAGATCAAGAAGCAACCCGAGAGCTAGCGTCTCAACGCTAAAGGACAACGTTGAGAGGCCTAAACAAGTGACAAAGAAGGTCGACGCTTCAGCATTGAGATGCTGAAGAAGTAGCGTCCCAACGCTACAATAAAATTTCCAAAATAGAATAGGAAATTTGATGTAGCGTCGAGACGCTATGCTATAGCATCTCAACGCTACCTCAATAATTTTCCGCATCTTTGAACAATTCGATGGCATTTTGGTAAATATCAAGTATAACATCTCAACGGTGTTATCTAGCGTCCCGACGCTGCGACGATGTCTACAAAAATAACCTTATGTTTTAGGTTTTGGGAGGCTGTTTTGGGAGAGAAAAGTTTCGAGAGACAGAATGAGAGTTCGATTTTGAGGCTGTGAGCAAGGAAGAGTTATTCCCAGTGATCGAGGGTGAAAACTAAGACCACAAGGAGTGGTTTGATGAAGGTGACTACGTTGAAGCAATCCGAGAAATTTCTTCCTTTTCTTTACTCTTTTTCTGCTATTGAAAACAGTTTAGAGAAATTTTAGAGCCAATGAGTGGCTAAAAGATTTGTAATCTTAGGGTGTTGGATTTTTTTAGTTTATATTTGATGAATTGATTAATTGTATTGATGAATTATGTTTGCTAAATCCTCCTAGTATTTGATGAATTCATTGTTATTCTAACTCGAGAATGTGGAATAAATTCCTTTTATAATTGATATAGCTTGAAAGAGTATGTCAATAGTTAGATCTTGAATGCTAGGCTGTTGAAACTTATGCATGAAAGTGATAGATTTAAATTGAGGCAACCTTTAGAAGCAATCCAATAGTCATATTTTCTTAACAATTGCATGAAAGTGAATAGTTAATTGAATGTGAGATTAGGTGTTCTTGAGAAAGAA